>APFE031619967.1:30477-61907 GCA_000404065.3 Pinus taeda | reverse complement strand
AGAAGACATAATATTATGACATCTTTTTCATAATAATTGGAAAGCATCAATCAAACCTTTCACTTATATGTTAGAGATAACACAGGGGAAATTTAAAACAAATAAGACACACAGCATTCAACCATGAAAAAACACAGAGATTTTAACATGGTTCACCCAACCAATCTGGGCTATGTCCACCAAACAGAGGCATTGGCAATCTTATTAATCAACAGGAGATTACAACAACATAATTCCTCACACCTTCTCATCCCCCATATCCTCTACGGGCTTACATTTTTATAGCAGGGAGTAGAAAACTAAATCATAAATTCACTCACAACAAATATAGGATGCAATAACTCCTCATCAGTAATAAATGGAGTTAATTTAGCAACAAACCCTATTGTTGTCAGATTCATGAGATTTTTTCCAAATTTAATTAACAAAAAATCTCAACAATCTCCACCTTGACAACAATTAGCCTGATACGCTGTTCCATTATTATTTTATCTTTTCTGCAAACCGAGAACCTAGACACCAATGTAGCTTCTCTAACAAAACTGGTTTCGTGAACATGTCTGCACAGTTTTCCTTTGTATGCACTTTTTCAAGAGAGACTCCCCTTTCACTGATAACATGTCTTACAAAATGGTACTTGATAGGTATATGCTTTGATTTACTATGATAGGCCGGATTCTTAGCCAAATGAATTTCACTTTGCCTATCAAAAAATAACTTGATGTTGTCCAGTAACCTACCAAACTCACCAAACAAACCTTTCAACCAAATCGCTTCTTTGCAAGCATGTGAAGCAGCTATGTATTCTGCTTCAGTAGTGGATAAAGCAACAATGTTTTGTAGATTTGACATCCAGCTAATAGCTCCACCTGCAAGAGTAAAGACATACCTTGATGTTGACCTTCTCTTATTCAAATCACTTGCAAAATTGGAATCAACATATCCACAAACAAATTCACTGCTCCTGTTATAAGTGATACAGTAATCACTTATGCCTCTCACATACCCAAGCACCCATTTCACTGCTGACCAGTGTTCTTTTCCTGGATTTTCCATATACCTGCTGACAACCCCAACTGCATGTGAAATATTTGGTCGAGTAAAAACCATCACATACATCAAACAACCTACTACATTGGGATATGGAATTCGAGACATATATTCTTTTTCTTCATTTGTATTAGGACATAAACTTGAGGAAAGCTTAAAATGGGAAGTTAAAGGGACTGAAACAGGCTTCACATTGTTCATACCAAACCTCAAGAGTATTTTCTCAATATACTTTTATTGTGATAGCCACAGCTTACCATTTCTCTTGTCTCTGAAAATCTCCATGCCCAAAATCTGTCTTGCTACTCCTAGATCTTTCATATCAAATGTCCTAGCCATCTGAGCCTTTAACCTGTTGATCTCTGTTATGCTTTTTCTTGCCAAAATCATATCGTCAACATACAACACTAAGATAATGAACATGCCATTACTTAGTTTCTTAAAGTAAACAAAATGATCGTATTCACTTCTTATAGAGTTTTAACTCATCATGAAAGAATCAAATTTCTTGTACCATTGTCGAGGTAACGGCTTCAGACCATACAATGATTTCTTGGGTTTGCAGACAAATTTCTTGTTGCGATTTTGAACAAACCCTTCTAGTTGTTCCATGTAAATCTCCTCATCTAAATCTCCATGTAACAATGTAGTTTTAACATCTAGTTGCTATAATTCTAAATCAAGTAAAGAAACTAATGCTAACACAATTCGAATTGAAACAATTTTTACAACTGGTGAAAATATCTCATGAAAATCAATGTCTTCTTTCTAAGAAAAACCTTTTGCGACCAACCTTGCTTTGTACCTGTCCTCTGTATCATCAACACCCCTTTTCAAGTTTTAAACCCATTTACATCCCACAGTTTTTCTATCTTTAGGAATTTCTACCAGATCACATGTGGCATTCTTGACTAATGTCATCATCTCATCCTTCATAGCTTCTTTCCACTTTTCACTTTTAGAACCTTCTACAGCTTCCTGATAGCACAAAGGTTCATCATCATTAGTGGTTAAAGCAATTGAAGTAACATAATCATCATACCTTTTAGGAGGATGTCTGATTCTTGTGGACCTCCTTAAAGATGTTTCTAGTACTTCCAAAATTTGTTGATTATTATCTGTAGGAACTTCTTCATGACTTGCATCTGAAATATGTTCATGATCTGCATCTGAAACTTGTTCATCTTGACTATCATCAGTATTTAAACTGGTTTCAAACTGAATGTGTTGAAGCTTAGATATATTGTCCTGTTTCAATTTATCATCTACATCTAGATTTTCAAGTGAAGATTCATTAAATTTAACATCTCTGTTAATGATGATCTTGTGAGTAGTAGGATCCCACAATCTGTATCCCTTATTCCCATCACCATATCCAACAAAGATATATCTTTTTTATTTAGGATATAATTTAGAACGCTAATGTTTCGAAACTAGAGCATATGCATCACAACCAAAAACTTTCAGTGTATAATAATCACAAGGACGACCTTTCCATACCTCTTGAGGAATTTTTCATCCTATTGCAGTTGATGGTGATCGATTTATCAAATAACAAGCTGTAGAAACTGCTTCTGTCCACAATTCTTTCTGCAAATTGGCATTACTAAGCATACTTCTTGCTCTCTCTAAAAGAGTCATGTTCATGCGTTCAACAACTCCATTTTGCCGAGGAGTATATTTAGTGGTTTTATGTCTTTCGATCCCAATGTCCTTGCAATAATTATCAAATTCCTTTGAAGTAAACTCACCACCATTTCCAGTTATTAAACATTTAATGGTTCTTCCAGTGATGTTTTCAACTAATGCTCTAAAGTGTTTGAAAACTGTGAATACATCAGACTTCTTCTTTAACATGTATACCCACACTTTTCGAGAGAAATCATCAATAAAAGATACAAAATATGATGATCCTCCATATGAGGTTGTAGCAGAAGGACCCCAAACATCAGAATGGATATAATCAAGGATTCCCTTACTAGTATGTTTTCCAGTTTTAAACTTCTGCTTGCTTTGTTTCCCATATATACAATGTTTGCATAAATCTAACTTAACAGAGTTTAAACTAGGAAGTAACTTACGATCAAATAAAATCTTTAAACCTCTTTTGCTCATATGGCCCAACCTTTGATGCCATAAATGAATATAATCACTATCATTTTCAGATATTGTAAAAGCATGATCTGATTCTGTTCTTCCTTCTAACTAAAAAAGATTTCCAACCTTCTTTGCTTTCATTACTAGTAAAATTCCCTTATAAACTTTCATTACTCCACCTTGAATAAAGGTTTTATATCCATTAGTGTCTAGTACTCCTAGTGAAATTAGGTTTTTTATTAGTTTAGGTACATGTCTTACATCAGTTAGAATTTTATTTGTCTCATCAAACATTTTAATCTCGATACTACCAATTCCCACAATGTTACATGTGACATCATTTCCCATGTAAACTACTCCATCATTGATTGATTTATAAGTTTTAAACCATTCTCTATGAATTTACATGTGATTTGACACACCCAAATCTAACAGCTAATGTTGATCATGATTAGACAAACTAATTGATAACGCTTCATCACTCATACCTGAAATGGATGCCGAACCTGTATCTGTCATGCTTTTTTCTTTCTTCTCTGCCGAAGAGTCTTCTTTGGATGTTTGCTGTCTCTTCCAACAGTCCTTCTTCGAATGTTCCAATTTGCCACAAAACCAACACTTTACCTTACTCTTCTTCCATTTTGATTTTGAACATGAGTTGTTTTGCTTACCGAAGCATTTTTCTTTAGAAAGACCTCTGACCATCATTGCTTCTGATGTAGAGGTTTCTAAATTTTACCTCTTCCTTGTTTCTTTGGACAACAAAGCTCCAACAACATCATCAAATTCAAGGGTTTCAGATGAACTAAGACTTATAGAAGTAACAAAATGATCCCATGACTCGGGAAACAAGCATAATAAAGTTACAGCTTTATCTTCTGATTCAAATTTTACTTCTATACTTTCTAATTGCACCAGGAGAGTATTAAAGGTATTTAGATGATCAGTTATCATCGTACCTTCCTTCATGCGGAAGTTGTATAACCATCGCTTCAGAAGAATCCTATTGGTTAAGGATTTCGTCATGTACAAATTTTCAAGCTTTGTCCACAAACAAGCAGTAGTTTTTTCTGACATGATGTTAAACAAAACATCATCCGCCAAACACAGTCAAATGCTGCTTAGTGCTCTTTCATCCAAGTCACTCCATTCATCATCTGTCATGGTGTAAGGCTATTTAGTTGTTCCCAATAGCGCCTTTACCATGCCTTGTTGCATGAGTAGATCATACATCTTCACTTTCTAGATCTTGAAGCTGCTTTTGCCATTGAACTTCTCGATCTCAAATCGAGCACTTTGAGTTTTTTCCATGTTGTGTCACACAAAATCTCCAATTGAAACTTTTAATAAATGAAGTTTTTATTTAAAAAATGCCCTTCACCAATAAAATGCCTTTACCTTATAATATCATGGCATATTACCATTTAAAAAATGGAATATGATATAAATATAAACGAAACGAAATGATGTATTATTATTCTACTTTCTTGTTCAGATGTATACCTGCGTAATGTGTATTTATAGGCTTGAACCTTGAAATTATCCTCCTCAATTTCTTAATGACACCATTGTTTATAATATCTCTAGATGCCAATGCCAGCAACTACTTTTATTAAAAAACAAAAAACACTATCGATTATGCACGCAAAACCTATGCCTATTGAAACTTTCGCATTTGCTTGACGACACCGTATTTTAGAAATGGTGAATGAGACATGTACAAATATGTGGTAAGAATGAGTGGGCACAATCTTCGACCAACACTTAGACACCATAAACATTTTCTTCATCCATGCCAATACTCGCTTTTTATAAAGCTATGACATCAACGTCCAGAAAGCATGCTTCACTACTCCAGTAATGCCAATGTATACGTAACAAGACAAGTGTTGATGTGTGTGATGAAGAAGATGTTCACGAATTAATTAGTTCACAACCAATGCAAATTCATCATTCAACGCTACTTTTAACGCAGCCTTAACCAGCCAGAGATCACCATGAGTCCCTTGGATTGCACCATCGACTAGCTTTGAAAACGCTGTCAGATTGAATCACTGCAACAGGCAGCTCAACCTGCTTTGATATCAAGTGTTAGAGATAACACAGCAGAAATTTAAAACAAATAAGACACACAACATTCAATCATGAAAAAACACAGAGATTTTAACGTGGTTCACCCAACCAATCTGGGCTACGTCCACCAAATAGAGGCATTGGAAATCTTATTATTCAATAGGAGATTACAACAACATAATTCCTCACACCTTCTCATCCCCCATATACTCTACTGGCTTACATTTTTATAGCTAGGAGTAGAAAACTAAATCATAAATTCACTCACAACAAATATACGATGCAATAACTCCTCATCAGGAATAAATGGAACTAATTTAGCAACAAATCCTATTGTCATCACATTCATGAAATTTTTTCCAAATTTAATTAACAAAAAATCTCAACATTATAGAAATATTTACTTTTATATTATGTTTTCTTATATTAAAATATTTAAAATTAAATTTGATATATTTATAAAATATTGTTTATGCTTTTGTAATTTTATAATATAAAAAAATATTAATAATATTTATTTAAAAAAATGACGTTGATTAAGTTTTATTTTTTAAGGAAATAATTATTATAAAAATGCTCGAAGCCATTCCACATTGCCATAATTAATCCATGGATTAAATATATGGATTTTACCCATGTTATTATTGCTAGTGGCTACATTACAAAAGCTGCCATAATCCTCTCTTTTACTAACTTGTATTCCAAGGTCTATATCGTCGCCCTTTCCATATATATGGGCACCTCCCCTTCACCATAGCTCGAGTGTAATTACAATTGCAAATAACGCATGGGCTCTGAAAAACCAGTTAGTGCTCAAGACATGGAACTACTAACTTATCAGTTCCATACAATCACCACCACATCACCATCTAGAAGACAGATTGACCATCGTTAGTTCCATACAATCACCACCACATCACCATCTAGAAGACAGATTGACCATCGTTATTATGTGATGTTAGCCATAAATATAGTTAAGTTTATAGTCAAATGGCCTCCTGTCATATAGAAATTTTCATAGCCTATATGTTTTCCTTATCATCAATACTAAGGATTTATATTTTAAATTCCAAGGTGATATCTTAGCTGCAATACCTTTTTGATTCATTTGTCCACTTCAAGGTGTTTCTTTTTGTTCATCTACAAGACAAATACATGTGCATTCTTAATTTTTTCTCTTATTTTTCTTCGAACATAAATTCGGTTAAATGGCCCATGTTCAGTTAATGTCCATCCTTGCCTTGGATTCATACCAATTATATTTTAAATGAAATATTTTACATTTATTTGTTTCTTTTATAAACATGTTTGAATTTGAGTTTTCTAATTCAAGTTTCTAGGATCTATATCATAATGTATAAAATATTTTTTGGAAAAAATTACATTCTGTCCGAAAGAGAAACAACATTTGTTCATTCAAAATACGTTAATCAAAATTTTCAATGTGATTTTTTCCGTAAAATATTTTATACATTATACTATAACATATTTGATAAATTTTGAAACTTTATATATACTAAAAATTTTACATTATAAAAATAACATATAAATTCATTAATTTTTTTAAACGAAATATTTTACATTTTATTTGCTTTTTGATAAACATTGAACTACTATGACATATTTGAGAAATTTTGAAGTTTGATATACTCAATGGTTTTACATTATAAAAATAACATATAAATTGGTTAATTTTCTTTAACTGAAAGTTCCAATGTATTAATTTTGGAAGTAAATGTGAGTTCACCTTATTAGGGATGGAAATGTAATGATGATTATCAATGTTGAGAATATAAAGTTAAAAAAACAATAAGTGTAAAATAATTTTATATATAAGAGTGATTTGTGGTTTTTTAAAAGTTATAAATTAAAGAAAGTTTGATAAATTGTAGGTGAATATTGTAGGTGAATATGGAATATGAAGATTTTAGTTTTCATGTATAGAGGAAATTAGCTTTAATATATATAAATTTTTTTGATGTTTCCAATTATTATTTTGAAATAAAATAACATGATTGAGATCTTAATCATTTTGATGTGAGGGGAAAATTAAATATTAGAATGGATAATGGTTTGTCATTTTACAATAAAGGAAATTCTTTCAAGATTATAATATGTTCATAAATATTGAAATAGTGCACTAAAAGGTTTCAAAATACAATAGAATCTTATCTCAAAAACCTAAAAATTGGTTAATTTTTTTTTAATTTAATGGTCCTAAGTAATAAATTTGGAAGTAGGTAGGGATGTAACAAGGACTACTCATGTTGAGGTTACAAAGATAACAATTACAAAATAATTTTCTCTATGAATGGTGTTTCTTCAAAAGTTGTTAGTCAAACAATGTTTGATAAATTATATGTGATCTTAAATATAAAAATTTTCATTTTTATGTATGGAAGAAATAAGCTTCAATCTATGTCCATACTCCCGATGTTTCCACTTGTTATCTTGAGAGAAAATAACATGATTGAGATCTTAATCATTTTGATAGGATGAAAATTTTTCCTACTTGAAATCAAAAGTTAGAATGAGAAATTTATTCTAATGATATATATAGAAATAATGGTATAATGGTATTCATTTTATTATAAAGGAAATTTCCTTAAGATTAGGATATATTCATACAATCCTAAGATACCACAATTGAATGGTCTATAGGACCATAGAACCCTATCATCTATTAATTTTCTAAGACAATAGTTTGAATTCTAATAGCATATGCGTACACTTCTTTCCTTCTTCAAAAGTTTCTTCATTGATTTAATTTACAAGTCATTTTGATTCCTAGAAGAGTCTCTTTGAATGTGGAATATCTTCACCCAAAATGGAGAAGCCAATACTTGAGAGGGACATTGGAAAGAAAATACTCTCCATAAATGGGATGAGATTTGACGTTTCATATGTACATCGATGTAGAGATAACCAAGTTAATTCATCTTTAAATGTGTCAGAGAAGTGTCACTTAGTTGTGTGAATAGAATTGGTTGTCTTCTAAAGGAAAATTCATATAGGATATGTGAGTTTCCATGGACGAAGTTCATCCAAGTGGACAAAATACTATTTTTAAATTTGTATTCCCTTTCTCTTTGAATTGATGTAAAACATCCATGAGATAGCATTATTATGATATATTTTTCTAACTAATGAAATGTTTAGAAGATTACCTGGTTGTCTCTTATGAATGGATGAGGTGATAATAGTTGTTCCCTAATGTCTGAGGTTAGGAGATTTCATATAGCTAAAATACATCATCATTTTCTATCCCAAATGTGTGTAATTTTTAAATACTCCTAAGAAGAGAGATATTTGATGATGAAAATAGGAGATCCCATGGAAAAGAAATGAATCCAACTTTATAAGAATAAGGGATACAACGACAATAACAATAAGAGATACAACAACAATAACAATAAGGGATACAACGACAATAGTAACGGGGGAATCACTAGTATTATAGGAGCCTAACATGTTCCTTTCCTTCAAAAAAGTGTTGTCCTCAATGCTTCAGTAGCTCTGGATGCTTCTGTATAAAATTCTCATCCTCCCATGTGGAATCATCAATGTGTAAGTTCTTCCACTTGCTGAGATACTCTGAAATTGATCGATTTCGTAGATGTTGATTTCTTGTTTCTTTGACTGCTTCAGGTTCCAATATGAATTTTCCTTCCTCATCAAGCTATAGCAATATTGTCTGAACTGGAAGCTTGTCACCTATAACCTTCTTTAGACATGAAACATGGAAAACCAGGTGGACTCAGGATGTTGCAAGAAGGTCCAATTTGTATGCCACGGTACCTATTTTTTGCAACACCTTGTACGGACCATAATAATTTGGTGATAATTTATTATCCTTCTTAGCTTGCTTCAGGAACATTTGTTTATATGGTTGTAGCCATAGGAATACCCAATCGCCCACATCAAAACTTCTTTCACCGCGATGTTGGTATATCTGTTGTTTCATTTTATTTTGCAGCAAGGTGAGGTTATCTTTTAAGAGTTGGAGAACTTGTTGTTGATGCTCGATGTGATATTCCACTTCTTTAACCTTAGAATTTTTTCTTAAATATGATGTGGTGGATGGTGGATGATATCCATAAAGTGCCATAAATGGGGTCTTTTTTGTTGCAGTATGGAAGGAAGTGTTATACCACCATTGATCTAGAGGCAACCATTTGACTCGTTGTGCCTATTTATCAGATACAAAGCAATGAAGATATCCTTCCAAAAATTTGTTTACTATCTCACTTTTCCCATCAGATTGAGGATGATAAGATGAGCTATGAGCTAACTTAGTACCAAGATAAGAAAATAATTATGTCCAAAAATTTCCAGTGAAAATGGGATGTCTGTCACTTATAATAATCTTTGGGTTTCCATGTAGCTTTTAAATTGCTTCCATAAATGTATTAGAAACTACACTCGATTTAAATGGATGAGATAATACAAAAGTGTGTATACTTGGTAAGTCTGTCAATGACCACCATGATAATACTCTTTCCTTTGGACTCGGGTAAACTAGTGATAAAATCCATTGAAACCTCCTCCCAACGTTGGCTTGGAATTCATAAAGGTTTTAATAGTCCTGCGGTCTTAATTGTTTCAACATTATTTTGGTTGAAAACCAAACATTTTGACACAAACTTTTGAATATCCAATTTAAGGTTATCCCAAAAAAGATATTTCTTAACCCTGTGGTAGGTTTTTAGAAATCCTGAGTGCCCTCCTAAGCGAGAGGTGTACAATTCCCTATTAATATTTTGTTTGAGTTAGGAATTCTTACATAGGTATAACTGATACTTGTACCATAACAAATCATTTTTCCAACTAAATGTATCAGATGTACTAGGATCTTGTTGTATCTTTTGAATGAGTGCCCACACTTCTTCATCATTCTTCCATTCATCCCTTGCTTCGTTTATCCAATCTAGTTGGATAATAAAAATGGCACAAAGAAATTCATCCACATCCTCATCCTTTCTTGAGAGTGCATCTGCCACAACATTGAGGCATATGAAATAGCAGAACCCATGGATTTGAGTTTAACTTGAAGTATTGGAGGAGAATGTTAAAAGAGAGCATCTTCGACTTGGTTGCGCAATAGAGCAGCATGAAGATGCAAATCGCGATGAGGAAGAAGAAGCCATGATATATGAGGAAGCGAATGTTGCAGGTGTCTCAACAATAAAGGAGGAACTTGGTGAGATGACATTTGACCAAGTTGGACCAAGATCGTGCGCATTGCAGACATGGATCGAAGGCGCCACTCACATATAGAGACCTCATGAAGGTGTAAGTATTTCTATTACTTGTGTTTCATTGGAGCTTTTCGAGGATGGGCCATATGTAGGGGTGGGGAAAGGGTTTTTTCCAATGCGATGGACTACCCTACCATAGATGACTATGATGAGACCTTCTATACTGGAGAGGCAAGGAACATTGATTGTTGAAGGACTTCTTGGGGTAGATTTTGACCTCGTGGCCGAAGGTGCAAATGCCTATGACAAGGGATGAAGACTATGAGATTTGCGATTAATGATTCATGCTTAGCCAAGTGGAGAACTGGATAAGTTTCCAACATGACTCATGGATAGGTTGAAGAGAGTGCACAATGGAGTTATGATGATATGATACTTGGGTGGAATTCTTCATGGCTAAGACCAAAAGGCAGTCTTGGTGGTCCTTTAGTGTGGGAGGAAACGATGATGGAAGGCACCTGTGACATGATATGTTATGATGTGATATGAAGTTTAAGTGGTCGAGGGCCCTAAACCTAGTTGAGAACAAGGATGTGATGATGGAATTTGTGATGAGTCTACTAGGAGGGACGATATGGGAAGCTAGAGTCACGGACATTAAGTTGGATAGATGAGAGCATGGAAGACCTCTTGCAAGGAAATTATGCAAGAGCACTTATATAGATGTCACTTATGGGAATCTAGGGAGGAGTGTTGAGACAGGGATGTTGGCGCAAATGGACTTGCTGATGCAATATGGAGATATTTTGTAGATGCGTCGATGGGGATGTTGTGCACATTTGTACAACAAGGCCGTGGTTTTTTGTGAACAATGTATGAAAGTATTCATATGACCAAGAGGGAAGAGGAATCTTGTGATGGCATTTGAGACTGAAGTAGGTATGATCATCGCAGTGTTGGATGGAGATGATTCATAGGAGCTCATGATAACTTGAGCGAGTTGCAGCTGATGGAAAATTCATATTATGGTGATCTTGGAGTATCTCGTTGGTTGAGGAGCCAATGTTAGAGGTTTTCTTGAATTTTATGCAGTATGGGATGCATACCCTGGGAAAATTAATGTGGTGTGATCATGAGTAGTGACTTGATGGATATGATAGAGACAAGACAATTTGGAGTTAATGGAGTTGGAGCGATGGAGATGCCTTGGTGGTAGCACTTGGGCATGGGTTGAGTTGATGAGACTTAACCACTTTTGGTAGAGATGGTGGTTGACTCGTGTATGACCATGGGCAGCACATGGATGATATGATGACACAGGTTTGACTTTCCCCTTTAACATTACTAATGGATGGAATGTCATACAAGAGATGGAGGTTTCTTCATGGGCTTGGATACAACACATTGAGGATTGGATTGATGGGATGATTCCTTGGATGATTTAAGGAGAGGGACCTCCCATAAATGGATGATGATGCCTAGATGGATGTGGCTAGTTGGTACATCACCACCATACATCGACATTAGCATTGATGACAACATGTTGCAGACAATATGGGGAATACTTCATGGACCTGGACAAGGAATAATTCACATTTGGATAGAGATGGGATGAATTCTTAATCGATTTGATGTTATAATAGTATGTTTGGGAAACAATTGATGATGGCATGATTAGGTGCATTGTCATGGATTGCATGATGGTTGAACTGACCATCTGATTGGTTCAAGTAATGAGGGTCGACAGTGTACTGAGATGTGTTTGAGTTGAGTGGGAGTATAATGGTAGTAGGCTACATGATGACGATACATGATGAGTCGACATGATATATATTGCAACGAGAGCATGAAACTTGAGTTGGAGGGATGGGCCTTCCAGGTGGGACAACATGTGTAGATTGCAAGATATGTGGTTGATGATCATGGATTGAGGAGACTTTCCCATTTTTGGAGTCATGAGCCTTGATGGATGTTTATGCGATGATGAGCATGGTTGGGTAGCATTGGTATTGGATGTTGGACCTAGCAACACTTTGTGATGTTTTGATGATGATGGTGTTGTCGAGGACGAAAACCTTATTTAGAGTGGGGGAGGATGTCAGGACCTCGAGTCAACGACATGTGACTGAGTTGTAGCGGGCGTGCCCATGTATAACAACCACCCGTGTTGACCGATTGCGGTGGAGAGCACATGGTGGAGACAACTTGGAGGTGATTTGGTTAAGTTTGATGGGTGAATGCACTTATAAAAGGCGCACCCATGTTAAGAAAGTGCCCACGCATTGCAACAGACAACCGGTGGGGAAAGTGTGTTAGGCGACCATGGAGGTGAGTCGTAGAGCGACTGGTGGTCACTGCAATGAGTGAGTCGAGTTGGGTGTGCGACGTGTGGCGAAAGGTGGAAAATTGGCTAAGTGTTGGAGTCGACAAGGAGTAGAGATGGAGTACACGATATTGGGTGGTTGGGCCAACATGTTAAAACATGTGCAGGTCAACTTATATACATGGTCAGGCTGAACCTTGGAGTGGCCGAAGGGACATGTCACTTAGGTGAATTACCTTGGTGATGTACGTAAGTAAAAGAGATGGTGTGGAGCTAAAAGACATCATCCACTAATAGAAAAACATAAAGGACAAGTACAAAAATAGAAGAAGGGAACCATAAGAGAAAAGGTGTTGATCATACACGATTGGGTTGTAGGCAGGCAAAACCGCATTGACCGATGAATGCATTTAGGCAAGGTTGGGCCAATCGAATATTAGGCCACATGACGTGCAATTCATGCGCCTACATTGACAATAAATGTTGTTGGATGTTTTCTAAATTGGTTTCGACAAACAAAGTGTTGAACAGTTGGACATAGAGGATGCCAAATGATTCGTTCAGGAGTCGTGAGCAAGTCAAGTGGAAACACATGTTGGACATAGGATTAACATGGGGTGGACATTCAGGAAATGTACAGGTTATGTGGAAAGTGCAGGCTGAGTGTAAAACGGGTAGGCAACGTGACTCTGCAATAGGACAAAAATGACCCACGTGCAGAAGTTGAATGGGTGAAGAAGAACGGATAGGAGTTTTTTTGGGTGACTGAAATTGGGGTTTCTAGTTGGATAGTGGGGGCATGGTAGCAACAAGATGCATGATTGTGGCATGGAATTGTTAAAATGGTTAAGTGTGCACGCCAGACCTGTTCGCTGCATAACTTGTGTAAAATTTTATATTTGTAAAATAATGAAGTTAATTGTTAAAGTGTTGGGCATGACTTACGGGAGTTTCCCCTCCTAAGTATATATGCATGTACTTCTATTGATTATGATTTTCTTTGCATATTGATGGAATATGCATTGAGGAACATATCTTATCTCCATTTAATTGTTAAGAACACTTATTGGAAAATTTACAAAGTGTTGAAGTAGGTGTATACCATGTACTCAAGTATTGGTGAAAAGAAAAACTACGACAGTGTTACACCCTCCTATGTGTGGTTGAAATACTATGACTAGGATAGGGGCGTGACACCCTCTCTCTCCATCAACCCCTCTTCTTATCCCTATATATATCTTCCCCTTCTCTCCCTATCTCTCTCTCCTTTCTCTCTTCCTTGCCACTCTCCTCTCTCCCTTGTCACTCTCTCTCTCACCCCCTCCCTCTTTTTCTCCATCTATCATATAACATGTTATTTCTAACCTAGCTATACCAATGTGCATAGGTGCAAATTCAACAAGGTTTGTTTTAAGCATCGAGAAAGTTCAACATAAATTTTATGAGTGATATAACAAAGAAAAGAAGCTAAACTAATCCATTATCCTCTGCCCTTGCAAATCTTAATAACAATTTATTAAACCAACACTAATCCATTATCGTCTGCCCTTGCAAATCTAAATACCAAATTCTTAAACCAACAGAAACTTTGGGAGTGTAAATTCCATGCAGGAAGAGTAAATATAAAATTATTAGGCCATAAAATTTAGAAAGGAACGCTTAAGCTAAATAGCGATTTTTAGGATCTGCTGAGCATAAACCCCATTCTACGGAAATTAAATACAAACTTATTAAACCAACAGATATTTGAGGAGAGAATTTCAAAAAGACTAGAATGTAAAAAATATTCTTTTAAGATATGCTAAGATGCCAAATCGTTTGCCACTTCGAAAAATATCTACTAGATGTATAGTGACAAGATACTACCTAAGATGTTGCGACAAAGAATTTAAATAAACCTTGATGGAAAATTAATCGTCAATCCCCACAGAAAAAGTATGAATTTTTCAAGGTTGTGTACAAAGATATTTTGAATGTTGATCCCTTATTGTGTTTTGATATGTTACAGGATTAGTAATAATGATATCTTTAAGAATCATTGGAGAAGCAAGAGTTTGAGTAGTAATCCTTAGCCTCCACTAACCATCCTGGCTAACTGACATCCTTCCCACCATGAAGCTTAATGGAATCTGCTAAAACCTAATTTTTTGAGCACCTAGTGGTGGCTTCTTTATGCCCAACAATCGATGATGTCACCAATTTCTCAATCAAAATGCCATCCCAAGAAGCTCTCGATTACTCCCATGAATTGCTTGAATCTTCCCAGGAAGTTCTACTGATATCAACAGAAAACCTTTGATCATCATCGCAGGAAGGCATAACATCATCAAATATCTCAGACCTTGTGTAAACAGACTACAGATTATGGCATTGTGGGTAATGGTGTTTTTGACTATTTAGTTTCTTCCATTTCTGTATTCTTTTCCTAACCATGTCTGTAAACCAATTTTTTTTAGCCTTATCCTCGGAATCATTACATTCATTTTTGATTGGATTTGGGTTTGGATTTCTAGTTTTCTTCTTGTTTTCATCGGAAGCATTATAACTACTTTCATTTACCTGCACATGATACCTATGTTGTGTCTCATTATTTATGTGGGATTTCATTGTTTTAGTAGCATTGACACAACTCTCTCCTGTTTCAAAACTATCATAGATCCTAGGAAACTCGGGCTCAAGAGGTTTAGATACATGTTTCACAGAATCACTTCTGAGCTCGATCTCTTGCTTCTCCATGACAACTTCATCTGCTTTGAACCATCGATTCTTTTCCATAGAGTTGTTGGATTCCACCACTTTTGTAGCTGGATTCTCATCCTCATTCATCTAGAACAATGCCCCCGGTGTATTCTAGACCCAAATCTCACAGGACTTTCTCTTGGGCTACAAAGAAAAACTCTCATCAATCTTAGCTATAGCCAACACTCTTCCTTCCAAGAATGACTTGTTTCTTCTCAACATACTATACTCTCATCAATCTTAGCTCTAGCCTACACTCTTCCTTCCAAGAATGACTTGCTTCTTCTCAACATACTGTAACATCCCACATAACTGGTTCCCTTGGAATCCCAAATTCTCCAAATTGCGTGTTTATATCTGTTGGTAGGTTGTTTTCATTTACTGTAACTGAATCAACATGACTCGTTCAACCGAAGAACATCTAATGGACTTTCAGGTGCAGGGATCGACCCCCAGCAAGTGGGGCAAGCTTAACACAAGGCATAACAAGAATAGGGAGGACAAAATATCTAGAACTGAGTTAGACAAATGTCATAGTCATATGGTCTGAAAATTTCACACTTAAAAAAAAAGGATAAGCAAAAACCAAAGATTAACTAATTAAAAAAAAAAAACTATCATCCTAAAAATGGGAAGCCTTCCGTTAAGAAGAATCAACAAATTTTGAACCCTAGACTCTCTTCCTTTTTCAAAATATTATTTCGTTAATACATTTCTAGATTTTTCACCTTTTAAGTTGGAACCAAGTTCGGGTAGCTAATTTTTATGTCAGAAGGTGTTTCTCTTGGAAAAAAACATCCTTAGCTGCTGCCGTGTAGAATTTTCCACCCTCAATTCTTGATGTTAGAAGATAGAACTCTCCTCTACTATCAAATTGATATCTCTAGACAGTTCCTAACTCCCAACCAGACAATCACTAACTCTAGACAGTTACTAACTCCCAAGAAACTACGCGGTTGATACCTCCACGCAGTTACAAACTCCCAATCAATTACTAAGTGAAGATTAATACGGTTACATGGAGGCTCCTTTTGTTGTGTATCCTACAGAGCCCATCACACAATGCTCCATGTTTCTGCCCAACGTTGCATCTGGTGAGTAAAGGTTTTCATTATACCTTTTATGCATTTTTACAATATTTTTCCAGTTTAAACGGGGCTCCTTTTGCTGTGTATCTACGCATAAAATTTTAATATTATACATTACCAGATGTCACGCATAAGATTTTCTGCACATGTATTTGACGGATGGAATCAAGATATTTTCCTGTAAAACTTATCGGTAGGTAACACTGTTTATAACATAGGTTTGCATTGATTGGCATGATCAACAGAGGAGGAATATTTTCTCTATGGAATATTGTTGTCATAATTTTCTTCCATTTCTCTGCATTCCTCATTTCTCTGCATTCCTCTTCAATAGAAGAATAGCTTAAGAGCTTCTCGCAATCCAAGAGATTTAACAAGGGAAAATTATCTTTATATACATGTGGTGATTAGACGATTCCTAAAACCCGTGTTCGAGAAGGTGAATTTTTTACGAGGAATTCATTCAATAGAGGGACATGAGGTGGTGTCTGCAGGCAAAGAAATGGTGGTCCATTGTGGCCTATTAAACCAGCAAGCTTGTATCTTCCCTTGCCTTTGACGAGGACCACTGATAAGCTTTCTCATTTACATGTTTTTTAATTCTCAATTTTGATCGACTGTGTGTCAGTGAATTTTTGTCTGTTTATTTTCCTAGAGATTTGACCTTTCGACTTTCTAGTGAAAATGGTTGCTATATATAAAAAAACAATTTCTTCAACACACTTCACTCATATGACACATTACCTATAGAATTTGGCTCTATCTTATTTAAAAAAACATTATATTTATTAATAAAAAAAAAATTTAGTTAATAAATCATTAAATTTTATTAAAAAAACATATATTTTATAATAAAAAAAAAATATTAGTTAAATAATCATTAAATTTTAATAATGATATATGATATTTAAAATATAATAAAAATGGTGAACAAAAAATTTATATTATATTAGAATGAAGTTATCATAATGATATAACAACATAATGATAAAATTGTAATTAAATTATTTTCTGAAATATGATTATACATTAAATTATGAGTAAATTATGAGTAAATTATACATAGAACTTCACATAAACACCTAACATGTGTAAGAAAGCAATCCAGCAATCACATATAAGAAAACCACCAAGTCCGGGTTTCCTCACTAAACCAAAATATGTACACACCACATCAAATAGAAAGAGAAAGTAATCTAGCAATTGTGTTTAAGAAAACCACCAAATCCGTGCCTACTCCTAAACGAATAACGTTTAAATTTATTATCTTTATCTTTATCTTTAAATTTATTAGTTTATTTTGTTCAATGAACCGCAAGATGTATGATTAATGGTTATTAAATAAATATATGAAAAGGTTTATGATAGTGTTAAGTTACATTTATTAAAATTAAGAAAAACAAAAATTGTTATTCATTTTTACTTTTGTCCTTCATGTGACAAAGTGTTATGCTTAAATTTTATGCGAATTAACTGTTTTGTAAAAGTTATTACTATTTGTAAATCATATTATTATAATTTTTATTGTTATTTTTTTTTACTTATGTTCTTATGTACAAGGGTTATGCTTAAATTGTAGTAATTCGTTGTTTAAAAATTATTAATTTTATATAGTTATTAATAATTATAATTTTTTATTATTATTCTGTTTTTACTTTATTTTTAATACTATGAAAACATTTAATTGTGGGCTAACTCATATTTTGTAAAATTTTATATCTTGTTTGTAAATCATTAATATTTGTTAAAATTACAAATGTTATTTATTTGTAAGTCATTTAATTTTAGAATTTTTTACTTATTTCTTAATTCTCCAATAGTAATTTAAATTGTTCATATTGTCAAGAATTTATAATTATTTTAACTATTAATTAATTATAATTTTGCATAGTTATTACTATTGTAAATTATGGAACAACCATTTAAATGTAAGTTATTTATATTTGCAAATCATATAATTATAAAATTTTAAGTTATTACTATTTGTAAATTATTAATAATTTTAAATGTTCATTTCTGTTCTTAATGCCAATGCAAACAAACACCACAAGCATGTTAGATGAGATTGTTGAATATGTGAAGACCAATTAGAAAAAATTCTAACTATGTAGTTTGTTCTTGTTTTTCAATTTTTATACATTTACAAATTTTTATGTTTGGCAATTATCCTTTTTGGTTAAACTATTCAAAATCTAGTTTGTACATGATGATATTGAATGTATGCTAGATGAGATTGTTGAATATGTGAACATATTTTAGAAAAAAATCCAAGTATATAGTTTGTTCTTGTTTTTAAATTTTTATACATGTGAAGGGAAATTTAAAAATAAAATTGTCAGAAAAATTCTAATGGGACCTGCCTAATGTGTAGGGGGGGGCCATCAAATTTAAGTCATGGATGTAATGATGGATGGAAGGATTGAAGATGAGTGAAGTAATAGAGACTGTCTACATTCATTATTTTCGCGTGAGATAAATTATGAATTATGAATATAATTTACAGAAGTTAGATGAAATCAATAAATGTAAATATTAAAATTGATGTGAACGGAAATTTAAAAATGAGATAGTCATAAAAAAATTTCCTAATGAGTAGAGGTACCTATCCAATTTAACCCCTAGATGGATGTAACGATAGATGGATGGATCGAAGATTAAAGATGAGTAAAGTAATAGAGATACGATGACACTTATAAGGTGGGTAGGTTATACGAAGGAAAGATGGATGGATCAAAGATTCAAGATGAGTAAAGTAATATAGACACGATGACACTTATAGCTTAGGTAGGTTATACGAAGGAGGGGCGGGATTGAGCCAAGGGGGAAAATGATTACAACATGGTTTTTATATAAGATAAACAAGAGACAATTCATTATGGTTGAGTGAAAATTTAAATATAGAAGGTGTAATGGAAATTCAAAGTCACACAAGATAGAAAAAAGACTTAGAATCATAATATGGTAATGGAGGGGCAAAACAATCTTATTATGGAGTTTCAAATCAGTTGTCCCATTAAAATTAACAAATTATTTAAATACTTTGCAACTCACTTGTGATATATTTAGAGATTAAAATTGATTCATATAGGTCCAAATGAAATATTGAGATATGATATGCCCATTGATTTAAACCCTCTCTACATATCAATCTCAGTTTTGAAGTTTCCAATTTGTTGTCCTCTTAATATTAACAACTATTCAAAACCTTCCAACTTAGTTAACATGGGTATGTGATAATGAATACAATTTGCGCAAAATTTGATGGAGACAACAACTTTTTCCTATATATTTTGGGCGAATTAAACCCATATTTAAAAGGGACAAAGTTTGAAAATAGTTGTTTAATTTTGTGTTAACCTCAAAGGAGACTCAGTAACAAACACTGCATGCAATGGGTTGTTACAACAACAATTTTGGTCACTTTATCATCCTCTTTTAGGAGTTTGAATGGGATTGGGATTTTATTCTTCTTAATATACTTTGTTTCTCTTGTGCAAGGGGGCGACAAACCCTCTTTTGAAGCATTCGATGCAGATTAGTTTGAAGAGGATTACATGGGATTTGGCATTCCCATCATGACCACAGAAATAGTCTTATTTATCTTCTTGTGTGGGACGATATTTTACCGATATAAAATACAGTGGTCCTCTCCCTCGATTTATCCATGTCGTTGTTGCAATGGTGCACAAGTGGAATGCTTCTACCTCTCATGAAGAAAGAAAAAGTTCAATGCAGATTAGTTTGAAGAGGATTACATGGATTTGGCATTCCCATCGTGACCACGGAAATAGCCTTATTTATCTTCTTGTATGGGACGATATTTTACTGATATAAAATACCGTGTGGTAGTCCTTTCCCTCGATTTATCCAGGTCGTTGTTGCAATGATTCACAAGTGGAATGCTTCTACCTCTCAAGAAGAAAAAAAAGGTAGTTGCCGATGCAAAAATGGAAGCTTCGCACTTGGGTCAAGAAGACAATACTTTCCTACTGAATAGTTTGTTAAGCTCTCACTGGTCACGCTACTTTGAAAATTGAATTTATTGGAGTGGCAGTTGCTTCCCCATGTGGCATGGTAATTTCTGAAACTCTTGGTGGTTGAAATAATCATATTGTAGGATGGGGCATATTATAGGATGGGGTGTACTCGAAATTTATATTTTGGCAATATAGCATATAATATTTCTAGATCCTCTGGTGCAAGGAGGCCACAAACCCTTTTTAGAAGCATTCAATGCAAATCAGTTTGAAGAGGATTACACTGTAGATGGGGTCAGGGATTTGGCATTCGCGTCATGACCATGGAAATAGCCTTGTTTAACTTTTTGTGTGGTACGAGATTTTACCGACATAAGATACTTTGTGGTAGTGCTCTCACTCGATTTATCAATGTCTTTGTTGCAATGTTTCACAAGTGGAATGCTTCTAATTCTCATCAAGAAAAAAAGGAAGTAGTGCCGATGCAGAAATAGAAGTTTTGCAGCTTGCGTCAGGAAGACAATATTTTCCTCTGATTAGTTTAGTTAAGCCCACTTTGCCAATTGAATTTATTGGAGTCGCAGTTGCCTTCCCATGTGCCATGGTAATTTATGAAGCTCTTGGTGGTTGAAATAATTAGGACAGGGTGTACTGAAAATTTATATTTTGGCAATATAGCATATGATATCTCTATATCCTCACTATTAGGTATTGTTGTTTGATATGTTGAGATTAGTCGTAAAAATGGTAGCGATGAATTGTAATTTTAAATGATGTAGTTTAGATAATTAAAAATACTGAAAAGAAATTTCAAAATATTAATCTTCATGATAAGATTTAATATTAAAATTCACATCGTAAATAATTATAATTTTTTTTTTTAAATCTTATTACTTAAAAAAACAAAATTATATAAGGAATGCAAAAACATATAAGAGAGTTAAAATTTACCGTTCCATTTTTGTTATACTGAATTTATTTATTTTCATCACTATTAGACATAGTTTAATAAAAACAAGGGCTGCAGCAGTGGTAGTCCCTGCCGGCTCTGGGTCTAAAAAAAATTAAGAATAATACTCATTACTTAGAATATTTCGATATATGTAAGACGATCGTTTGGCATCTTCAAATAGTGGAATGTTTGATAAGTTCAAAGGTGAACAGAAATGACTAGTTTTGGAGCTAAATTGTATTCAAGATTGCAATGTTTCTAAGTTTAAAGGTAAATAGAAAGGACTAGCACTTTCTGGAGCTAAATTGCATCCTTATTGCAAGTCAATGAACCACTAACCAGCTGCAAAATAGAAGATTGAATTGAATTCCGAGAAATTAGTAACACAGTGAAGGAGGATGCTATAGTGGATCAGGCTAGTACATTCAATTCAGGGTAAAAATGTTTTGTTTCAAACCTAGAACCATCTTTTTATCATTCCACTGGGAAACAAAAGAAAATGTGCATGAACCATTTATAATGGGTTTGAACTGGGTCTGCGTAGAGCAATAGACATATTTTACTTCTCTCCCATAAACCAAATGCCTATTGCTATAGCTTCAGGTGGAAATATGTCATAATAAGGCATATTGCTATAGCTTCAGGTGGCATCGGTTAATGTGGAAATATTTCATAATTGTACAACTAAAGGATGTAAAGGATGTCATAGGAGATGACGAGACTCAAGATTTTACTTGAATAGGCTTTTCCAGAAATTTCAAAAGAGATGGATAATGAAAGACTAACCGGTGTTAGAGTGTCATAAACATTAATGAGGTTTGTAAATCATCTTTCCATTGGACTATATTGGCACTGTAATTGTCTAACATATTTTAGATTTCAGAGTAATAACATATTTTAGATTTCAGAATTTTTGGGTGTGAATCTTTTCTCTAAAATATTCAGATTATTTTGGACTTCAGATCTCTGCAAATGTAACCTCTTTTCGTAAAAAAATAAAATAAAGGTCACATTGTTTTTTCTCTTTTCTAAATGAAAAGACACGCAAGAAAGCATATAAAAGCAATCCCATCTTTACATTTTATTCCAATTCAAACCACGTATAATTATAAAAAAAATTCCTCACTTGGCCAGTGAAATCTCTCTATTTACCTAATTAAACTACATGGCTTCCTTATCTACGTTATATGATATGCTATACCCGCTTCTCCGAACCCCCCTCTATTTAGCTAATTAAACTACATGGCCTCCTTATCTACGTTATATGAAATGAAACGCTCTGCCCGCTTCTCCGAACACCCTGATCCATTCATCCCAAGCATCCCAGTTCACACTGGCTACAACACCAGCTAGCCAACCCGTCTCCAACTCATCACCTCTGGCTCGCTACCTATCTCTGTAGGAATGGGAGAAAATTGACTCTCCTTTTACCCCTTCGCATGGATGGCTCTTCCATCGATCTAGCTAAATTAAAATGCGAAATTCCTTGCAGCTTGACAACTCGAGGCCCTTTCAATATTTATAAGTGTTGAAACCACCTCAACTATAGTTGATACCTTCGATCTGGCCGCTGAAATTGGAATTATTTTTCTTTAAGAACAATACCACAAATACATCAATGAATATTAACTTCATTTCCGGTAATATAGACTAGCAAAGTTAAAAGAATTATATACCTTTAGGTAGATTTAAAAGACCTAGGGTGTACATGGTAGGGAATGATTTCATATCGAAATGCATATATTATTGTGCTCAGATGGTGATCCTGGAAAAGACGGTTGTTGTCTGGAAAGTTGAGTTTCGATGCTCCAACCATCATTGGATGCTGTCTGGAAAGATGAGTTTCGTTGCTCTAATACCCAATACCCAATAACATAGAAGCTTTTACACATCCTGCAAGTGAACCCCACTTAAATCCCAAATATTTCTCTATAACCTTCTACTGGTCCTTCTTAAAACACCTTAATCTTTGGAAATGAAGGATGGTTGAACAATCTGTTTTCAATGTAATGGAAAATTCATTGGAATGGAGAATTGTAAGAGGGCTTTGGAATGAAGAGAGATGGCAACAGCTATAAACTCAACTGTGACACGTGTAATTTGATTAAGTTTGGAATTTTTAACATAAAATAACTTTTCCTATGGATAAAATCACTTGTTCCACCTTTGTTTTTCACCTTTGCATAAATTAACTTACTCTCACTGAAAAAAGAGCTGGAAAAAAATTGCATAAAATAACTTGCCCAATGCATAATAAATTAGCCTACCCTCACTCAAATCATCACGTCGGGGCAAGAGCGCTTGAATAACATTGCATAAAATAACTTGGCTGGTGCATAATTAATTAACTTACCCTCACTGAAATCATCACATCGAGGCCAGAGCACTTGAAAAACATTGCACAAAATAACTTGCCAGATGCATAACTCACTTGCTTCACCTTTGTTTTGAAAACCTATAAAATAACTTGCCCTCGCTAAAATCACTAAAAATCACATGGGGGAAAGAGAAACTTGTAATAAGAGTCTAAATTCACTAAAATCACATGGGGGCAAGAGACACTTGTAATAAGATTTTAAATTCTAATTAGACACTTGTAATATTAAAGTAAATTTTAAAGTTGGGTTAAAATGTCTTGCATCCAAATTGGGCACGATAAACTTTTCTAAAACACTGAAAATTTGCAATGAACTAAAGAATTAATAGCAAATCAACACTCTAACGAATGCTATACTCCCTGCTGTGCCATAGCATGGACTAATAAGTATGTGCGACTAATATATATTTGTATGCATCACATACGAAATAGAACCAAAAAATTTACACAGTATAGTTTATTGTGTTTAGTCTTCATAAGTGTTATGGTCCAACCCTAAACAGGATAGATCTTGTTTATGTATATCTGAGAGAGGCCCCAGACGCAATGACATTTTTAATTTCTCTTTATATTTACGATTTGTAACATCAGTGAAATATCACAAGGACATTTTATATCGAAGATAGGTGTTCTATTACACTTTCATATATTTAATATAACAAACCACTCAATCGCAGCAATCTTGAATATATAAAATGGTAACGGTTCATATATTTAAAAGAACAAACCACTCGACGACAGCAATCTTGTATATATAAAATCGTAACGGTTATCAACTTCAATAACGCTTCCTTAAACTTTTCTTAAATATTTTCCCTTCCTCTGCAATTCATTGTCGTTTTATTGCTGCTTGTTGCATCTCTTTGCAGTGTTACATATGTTTCAATCATCAACGACACTCTCAGGGTGGTCACCCTCCTCATTTCTTATTTTGAAAGAAGCAAGACCCAAGGGCTGTCCAAGTGCATTGACTTCCACCAAATCAGTAGCCTTGTACACATTTTTTATTTTGAAGAAAGCAGCAGCCACGGGGGACCAAGTGCATTGGCTTCAGCAAAATCTCTGGTATTGAAGTTCTCCCTAGGGTTCAACACAAAATTGAGAGGTTCGTTTGGTTTCAACAATGTGAGAACGATCATTTAGTACCCATTGATCTTGGAGGTTCATACAATTACATTCTGCCGGAGCCCTCTTCCTATTCTTGCATTAAAAAGAAAGATATTGATAGTTACAGTTAGCGTTACGAGGGATTCAATTGTTCAATTTCGGGTCTAAAGAATGAAGAACAGTCATAATACCTCCATGTTGGCTGATGGTAGCGAAATCCGTAGTCATCATCTACAAGGTAAAAATAATACAGTTATTAGGAAATTCTATAAAGGGTTTTCTTAAAATACATAATCAGAAATTTGATCAGAGTTGCAGATGATTACAACATACCAGTGCAAATATTCGCCCCTGGGACCTTCCGGAACTGTCATAATCTGATTATAAATTTTTGAGAACAGTAAAATTCTAATTTCAATTGGAGCAAATATAACTAAATAAGTATAGGGGAATAACAATGACGAAATAGCAATTGGGTTCAGCAGTGTTAATAATGTGTGATTCTTGAAGGATTCCCTTAAACCCGGACGATCTGGATCGATATTGAACCCAATATAATGTGGGCTTTCTCGCTAATCACCAAGCAATACTTCATCACCTGAGCTCATATGTCTATCGCCCTAGAATAGATGAACAATTAACTGCGGATTGAAATCGTCGACGATACGTCCGATAACTCCAGCTTCCACCGACTCCTTCTTTATCTGCTCCATTATTTGGTAAACTTTAAGCAATATCATCTGCAATCAACCAGGATGATGTAGGCTTCTAAATCTCAAGAAAACTCCCAACGGATACTTATACCATTATGGTGCTAAGGGAAAAAGGGAGGGAGGACACGGTTCTGGAGAGCCTGAACGGGCAGAAACCTAGCGCAAGTAAGTGATATATGACATGATCACAGAAATTATATAATTTTACTTAGAGAAGTTGGTTGCAAGTAATTTGAAAAATTATATAAATTTATTATATGAAATGTTGTGAGTATTTTACTCAATTTTTAAATTTATTTCCATCCAAGGGATGCGTAAAATAATACATTGGCGATAATAAGTGAAACCATCTAGGAGATAAATATAAAATGGCTGTAATTATCCATTTGGGAGATAAATACAAAATGACTGTAGTTATCGATTTTGGTTACAATTTTGTTAATGATAGAATTTATGATAAAATATCACTTCAGTTTGATAATAACAATTTGAAATGATGATAAGTTTTTATTTAATAATCTTACTTAATAATTTTAATACATATTATATTATCTTTTATTTCTATTTTAGATTTATTTGTTTATAGCCTAGAAGGATAGTTTTATTTTCATTTTAAAAGGTTAATAAATTATATCCCATGAATACCATTGGGTTAATACTATAGTTTTCATACCCAATGATCAATAACCAATTTTATTAATTTTATTTTATTTACTAAGTTAAAAAATGTTTTTAGATAGCTTATAGTTTACTATTTACTTTATCTAATTTTATTTAATTTTACTAATTTTTTTTTTTATTTGATAAATCAAATGTTAACATGACAACACAGAATCCTAGAGACATTACAACTCTCTTACATAACTATTTTTATTATTGTTATTATTTATGTATTTGATTGGAATCAAATGTTTTTTAATACTATAATTATTATTTTATTTTCTTTTATTTATTCTATTCTATTTTTCTATTTAATTTTATGTAATTTGATGTCAAAATCTTTAATGAAACAAAAAAAACATGACATAATAGTTAAAGAGCATCAATCAAACTTTTAACCTTATAAAAAATTATATTCCACATGAATACCATGGATTAATACTATAGGTTTTCATACCAATGATCAATACCAAATTTTTATTAATTTTATTTTATGTTAACTAAGTAAAAATGTTTTTAGATAAGCTTATAAATTTACTATTTTACTTTAATCTAATTTATTTTTTTTTACTTTTTTTTTTATTTGACTAATCCAAATGTTTAAACATACAACTAGAACTAGAAGACATTACACATCTTTTTCGATAACTATATTATTATATTATTATTTATTAATTTGACTGATCAAATGTTTTTATTAATAATATAATTATTATTTTATTTTATTTTATTATTCTATCTATTTTCTATTAATTTTATGTAATTTGATATCAAATATAATGAAACAAAAACATGACATAATAGTTAAAGAGCAAAGTATTCTTTATATAGTTTTATTATAATTAAATATTTAAATTAATTTAATATATTTTTATAATTGTTCGTTTTTGTAAAATATATTTAATATATATTATATATATATATATATTTAGTATAATATTTTTTTTTCAAATAAAGTTGACTAAGTTTTTTTTTTAATTAAATAATTATTTTAAAAATGCTTGCCTTCCCTTGCATAATTAATCCATGAATTAAATACTGGATTTAGACATGTTATTATTGTTAGTGGCTACATTACAAAAGCTGCCATAAGCCTCTCTTTTACTAACTTGTATTCCAACGTCTATATCATAGCCCTTTCCATCTATATGGGCACCTCCCCTTCACGATAGCAACAGTGTAAATGCAATTGCACATAACCCATGGACTCTGAAAAACCAGTTAGTGCTCAAGACATGGAACTACTAACTTATCACTAACATACAATCACCACCAAATCAAAAGTGCATATCTTGTCACAATAGGAATATTGTCGTCACCACATCAACATATAGAAGACACATTGACCATCATTATTATGTGATGTTAGAATTAAATATAGCTAACATTATAGTCAGAGGCCCACCTATCATATAGAAATTTTCCTAGCCTATATGTCTTCCTTTTCAACAACAGTGAGGGATTTATAATTTAAATTATATGTTTTCCTTTGCAACAACACTGAGGCATTTATAATTTAAATTCCAGGGTGATATTTTAGATGCAATACCTTTTTGATTCATTTGTCCACTTGAAGGTGTTTCTTTTTTATTCATTTACGACACAAATACATGTGCATTAGGAGGGGCTATAGCCATCGGTACATGTTGACCCAGCATTAATTTAGGTTGATAACAATTGTATTCAAGATTTTAACGAATGTTTTAACACTTTTTATCCAAGGTTTGAGTTTCTACCTCTTGTTTCTCACAAAATTGTACATTTTCGTAATTTTTATTAATAGTTTAATGTTAGTTTGGAGATAGCATTACTTGCAAAACATTTAATTTTTTGCACTCTCCTTTGCAATGCATGTCCACCCCATTACATATCAAAACCATATCAAAAGCCACTGCTTCGATTAATAAGCCACCTGCCGCTTCTTCTCGCCACTTATCACCTCACATGTTCAATCCTCTTGCCCACTCTTCATTCCACGACAATGTGTTCTATCCTCTTGCCCCTCTTCAATGCATCAAAAACACAATGGTCTTCAAATGAGTCGTCTACTCGTGCGGCTTCTAAGTTGGTTCTAAGTAAATATCATAGCATCTACTGGTGCTGGTTCTAAGTAAATATTGTAGCATGCTCATGTTGGATTCTTGCTTATCTCAGTAAATATCGTAGCACGCTCATGGTGATTTCTTTCTTATCTCAGTTTACAAATCCATGTTGAAATATTATTTTCAACTGCAGGGGTTGTCCTTTTCCATACCTCTGTACTATTGAATCAATTGCCATACCTCTGCATTGATGATTTTTCCAGTAAACAACCGCAGCTCTAGTTGAATCAATTGCCATACCTGTGCATTGATGATTTTGGCAGTAAACAGCCGCAGCTCCAGTCCTTTTCTGAATCAGCGATTACACAACAATTTATTACGGAATGGCGGTCTCTCACGGAATGATGGTAATTTCTTGCTGTGTAGGTAGGATTTTGATTTTTTTATTTTTTTTTTAATTCACGTATGCAGTCTTGTTCTTACGGCACATAAAATATGTTAAGTTCTGTTTTTCTGTTTTCCAGTTGAATTTGTAATGTAAAAAAACACAGCAGTGTGCGTAAGTTGTTTTTTAACAGAGATAGAGTTCTCTTTGTAATGCACAACAGTGCAGAAGTTTTTTTTGTAGACAACATCATACTCAAGGACCAAGGTATGAAAAATCCAATGTCCAATGTTATTATTGTAAAAAATATGGGCACTATGCCAGTGAATGTAGGAAGAAGCAGCATGATATGAAGAATAGATTTAATGCAAATATTACTAGAGAAAATACCAGCCAAGATAATGTATTGTTAGCTTGTAATATGGCTGAAACAAACAGTGAGGATATATGGTTTCTAGATTCCGGTTGCAGTAACCATATGACAGGAAACTTAGCCCTGTTTTCTGCTTTAGATCAAAGTGTGAAATCACAAGTCACACTTGGGACTCATAGAAAAATCTCTGTTATGGGAAAAGGAGAAGTTAAAATATTTACAAAGAAAGGAGAAAGGAACACCATAGCAGATGTCTATTATGTTCGTGGAATGAGGTGTAACCTCTTGAGTATTGCACAACTTGTTCAAAAAGGTTACAGTGTTTTCTTTGAGAATGATGTATGCACCATCATGGACAGAGCACCTAACAAGCTATGCATTGCTGAAGTGAAGATGACAAGGAACATGATGTTCCCTCTTAGAATAAGGGCAGATTTGAAAAACAAAGAAGTAATTGCAGCAGTTACCCAAGAGGCTTTCCAAAGTGTGTCAAAGGATGAAAATTGGTTGTGGCACTTTAGATTTGAGAATCTCAACTTTGGAAGTCTAAATTTGTTGAGAAGAAAAGGGATGGTAAGAGGATTACCATTGATAGAGAAACCAGACAGCCTTTGTGAAGGCTGCATATTGGGAAAACAACATAAAGAAAGTTTTCCAACCGGGAAAAGCATAAGGGCAAAGGCAACCTTAGAAATTGTCCACTCAGATTTATGTGGACCGATGCAATCTCCATCACTTGCAGGCAACCGATATTTTCTAACATTTATTGATGACTTTACCAGAAAGACTTGGGTTTATTTCCTGAAGAATAAGAGCGAAGTGTTTGAAAATTTTCAAAATTTCAAAGCACTTGTGGAAAATCAGAATGGGCTGCGCATCAAAGTTTTGAGAACAGACAGAGGAGGTGAGTATATCTCCAAACAATTCCTGAGGTTTTGCAGAGAAAATGGAATTCACAAGCAATTTACAGCCAGCTATACCCCGCAGCAAAATGGAGTTGCTGAAAGGAAAAACAGAACTATCATGGATATGGCGAGGAGCATGTTGAAGGCAAAGCATTTGCCAAATGATTATTGGGCTGAAGCTGTACACTGTGCAATATATATTTTTAATAGGTTTCCTACGAAAGCAGTGATGAACAAAGTGCCAGAAGAAGCATGGAGTGGGAGAAAGCAAGGTGTCACCCACATGAAAGTTTTTGGATGTGTGGCTTATGCACACATTCCAGATCAGCTAAGGAGGAAGTTGGACATCAAAGGGGAGAAATGTATTTTCATTGGATACAGTGAGGAATCCAAAGCTTACAGGTTGTATATCCCATCCACCAAGAAGTTTTTTGTGAGCAGAGATGTTCAATTTATTGAGGAGGAAGCTTGGGATGGAAGCATAGAGAAAACAGTTAATGTTAAAAACTGTTTGTCTCATGATGATGATGAGGAGTTGGCTGAAACATATTCCCAAACAGCAGCACCAACAACAGAACAGCAATAGACACCCTTGAGAAGAAATGAAAGTGCTTCTCCAAGCACACCTCAAGGAGGAAATTCAAGTGCTTCTTCAAGCACTTATACACCAAATGAAAGGGGTAAGAAGTTCAAAAATTTAAATGACATTTATGAGCAAGAAGTAGAAAATGAAGGTATGAATTCTTTATTTTCTTTATATTGTCATGTTGAAGACCCTATTCATTTCGAAGATGCAATTAAGGATAAGAAATGGATAGAAGCTATGGATGGGGAGATCAATGCCATAGAGAGAAACAAGCCATGGGATTTGGTTGAGCTACCAAAAGGTAAAGAAGTCATTGGAGTTAAATGGCTCTACAAGACCAAGAGAAATGCTGAAGGCAAAATTGAAAGACACAAGGCAACGCTGGTTGTCAAAGGGTACAAACAGCAGTATGGGAGAGATTATGAAGAGACTTTCGCACCGGTTGCAAGAATGGAGACCGTGAGAGAAGTGTTGTCCATGGAAGCTTAAAAAAAATGGAAAGTTTACCAAATGGACGTGAAGTCGACATTCCTAAATGGAGTGTTAATGGAAGAGGTTTACACTAAACAACCTCTAGGCTATGAGAAGAAAGGTGAAGAGCACAAAGTGTGCAGATTGAAGAAAGCTCTTTATGGGCTGAAGCAAGCGCCAAGAGCATGGTACAGTAGGATAGATTCCTATCTACTGGAAAATGAATTTGACAAATGTGAAGGAGAACCCACCGTCTACATCAAAGAAAAGGATGGTAAGATTTTAATTGTAGTGTTGTATGTTGATGATGTGAT
>APFE031619967.1:0-30457 GCA_000404065.3 Pinus taeda | reverse complement strand
GGAGATCAATGCCATAGAGAGAAATAAGACATGGGATTTGGTTGAGCTACCAAAAGGTAAAGAAGTCATTGGAGTTAAATGGGTCTACAAGACCAAGAGAAATGCTGAAGGCAAAATTGAAAGACATAAGGCAAGGCTGGTTGTCAAAGGGTACAAGCAGCAGTATGGGAGAGATTATGAAGAGATTTTCGCACCGGTTGCAAGAATGGAAACCGTGAGAGCAGTGCTGTCCATAGCAGCTCAAAACAAGTGGAAAGTTTACCAAATGGACGTGAAGTCGGCATTCCTAAATGGACTGTTAATGGAAGAGGTTTACATTGAACAACCTCTAGGCTATGAGAAGAAAGGTGAAGAGCACAAAGTGTGCAGATTGAAGAAAGCTCTTTATGGGCTGAAGCAAGCGCCAAGAGCATGGTACAGTAGGATAGATTCCTATCTACTGGAAAATGAATTTGACAAATGTGAGGGAGAACCCACCGTCTACATCAAAGAAAAGGATGGTAAGATTTTAATTGTAGTGTTGTATGTTGATGATGTGATTTTTACAGGTAATGATGACTACCTCATTGAAAATTTTAAATCAGTCATGAAAAAAGAATTTGAGATGACTGACATGGTTTTGTTGAGATACTTCTTAGGAATAGAAGTAGATCAAAATGAAAATGGAATTTTTATCTCTCAAGCAAGATATGTAAATGAAGTGTTGGAAAGATTCCACATGCAAGATTGCAAGGCAGCAATCACTCCCACGGTAATGGGATTAAAACTCAGCAAATAGGACAACAACAAGGATTTTGATCCTAGTCTGTACAAGAGCATAGTTGGCAGCCTCATGTATTTGACTGCAACTAGGCCAGATATAATGTATGCTGTTAGTCTAATTTCCAGATTCATGGAGAGGCCAAAAGAAGCACATTGGCAGGCAGCAAAAAGGATTCTGAGGTATGTTAAAGGTACTAAAAGGTTTGGGATTTTATATACTGTCTCAGAATGTTCAGATTTAGTTGGGTACACTGACAGTGATTGGGCTGGAAATGTAGATGACCAGAAAAGCACATCCGGTTATGTTTTTCACATGAGTTCAGGAGTCATGGGCTTCTAAGAAACAGCCAATTGTGGCATTGTCCACAGCAGAAACAGAGTACGTGGCAACTACAGCAGCAGCATGTCAAGCAGTTTGGATGAGGAGGATGTTAAGGAGCTTAGGCCAAGAGCAGGCAAAAGGAACTGTAATTTATTGTGACAACAGTTCTGCTATTGCATTATCCAAAAATTATGTGTTTCATAAGAGAACGAAACACATTGACAGAAGGTTTCATTATATCAGAGAGTTGGTAAATAATGGAGAAATTGTCTTAGTACATTGCAAAACTCAGGAGCAGGTTGCAGACATCCGAACCAAGCCTTTGGGACAGAAAAGTTTTGAGTTTTTGAGGAAATGTCTGGGTATGACTGATAACCCAGCAGTTGAAACTAAAGGGGAGTGTTGAAATATTATTTTCAACTGCAGGGGTTGTCCTTTGCCTTACCCCTGTACTGTTGAATCAATTGTCATACCTCTGCATTGATGATTTTGCCAGTAAATAGCCGCAGCTCCAGTTGAATCAATTGCCATACATGTGCATTGATGATTTTGGCAGTAAACAACCGCAGCTCCAGTGCTTTTCTGAATCAACGATTACACAACAATTTATTACGGAATGACGGTCTCTCACGGAATGATGGTAATTTATTGTTGTGTAGGTAGGATTTTGATTTTTTTTTTTTTTAATTCACGTATGCAGTCTTGTTCTTACGGCACATAAAATATGTTAAGTTCTGTTTTTTTGTTTTCCAGTTGAATTTGTAATGTAAAAAAACACAGCAGTGTGCGTAAGTTGTTTTTTAACAGAGATAGAGTTCTCTCTGTAATGCACAACAGTGCAGAAGTTTTTTTTGTACGCAGCAGCGTGAGTATATGAATGAAATTTACAGACAGGTGTGAAAAATGTTTCAAGGAAGAAACAAAATGTTTACAGCAGCGTTTTGAACAAAAACATAGTGTTTAAAGCAAGAGTTCTGAACAGAAACAAAGTGTTTTGTAATCGCACAACAGTGCTTAAACACCTGCAATTTTCTGAGATAAAGGAAGTTGTTTGGTTGTATCAGTTGTTTTATTATATCAGTTGTTTTACTGAATATAAGTTAAAGTTTCACCAGTTTCTGTGTTGCTGAGTATTACTTTGTTTTTCAGTTTTTATTTTAAATTATCAGAAATTTCCTGTTGCTGCAACACCACGATCAGCGTTGCTGCAACACCGAATCCTGTCGCTGCAACACCAAGTCCAGAAAATGAAATTTACAGTTTTCTGTGTAGAAACAGAATAAAAACAATGCATTTTTTTGTGTTGTCTGTTTGTTAAGGAATTTAGCAGAAAATTCCAACAATCCATAGCAAAAATAAATTTTTTCTTATCTCAGATTATAGCTCCATAGCATATAGAATTGTCATGCATAGCACAAATAAATTTTACTTATCTCAACTTACAACTCCATAGCAATGAGAATTGTCATGTATTTTGACTGTCATGCTCCATAGCACAAAGAACTATCATGCCCTCGAGACATTTGAGGAATGGTTTTGATGGTCATGCCCTTTAGGTACTTCAAGAGTGATTTTGATTTCTTTCAAGAGCATACCCCATTTTCATGCCAGCCACGCACTTGCAGAGTGATCTTTTTCATGCCCCTTTTCATGCAATTACAGAGTGACTTTTTAAGAAGAAAAGCTAGCAACGACTCTACATATGGAAGACATCGTGATTATTTTTGGCATAAGATGCTACCAAAGGAGGCCTTATTTATTTTTGGCAGAAGATGCGAGGGACGGCTCTACATATGGAAGAGAAGAAGGTGTCAACAAACGATTCTGTATATGATTATTATGTCATGGTTTACAAATTTTGAGATCCTTATTTATATGCAGCAATTAATCATAATAATTGAATAGCTATGTATGAATACCATACTTCCACTCTTCCCGCACTATCACCCTAGCCTATCTATATAATTGAAAATGAATATCGATTAGTAGTTCTATTATTGATGATAAAACACTCCAGGTTTGCTGAAATCTACTTACAATTACCTGAAAATTGATTTGATTTTTGCGTAGCTAAAATTTTGCAGAAAAGTGCATTAGTGAATATATCTTTGAGAACTTCTATGAAATAATTCTATTTGTCTTTGCATTCATAATTCTATTTGTCTTTGCATAGCACTATAGGTCTAATACTATCCTGACTGATTTCATAAATATTTTAGATGGATTTCAGAAATATTTTAGATGGTTGTGATAGGGTATTCCATGCTTATGGTAAGCATATACCCGAAGCGGGCCTATTCTTTCTTCTTTTCTGGACGCCTTAGAGAGAGAGGTCTAGGTTTGTTCTGTCATCACTAACTATTTCTCAAAGAAAAAGGTTTTGGTCTGTCCTGCCACCACTGACAGAGTTGTGAGTATGTAAGTACAAAAGTCCCTCAATTTCCACCTGAAGAATAGATGGAAAACCATTAGCATTCAGGTGGATTCTTACTAACACTTGACAAGAGGCATTTGAGGGTGCAAATAATTTGAGAGATAAAATCAAAGATTTTTCAGCCCTATATCAAGAATCCAAACAACGTGACAAGGAAAATATAGTAAAGCTTCACATTCTGGGAAGCATTAGGTTTATTGACGAGATTTTCAGGTAGAGGATGGTACCTGAAATTTTTTTTCATCATTGTATTGAGCACTAGTTGGCCACAGATGCGAAGGCTGGTCTAGCTGAAGAAAATGTTGAGGCTTTTTTTTTTCTTTTGAATATTGTGGGAAAACATCTGGAAGGAAACCGGGAGCCGTAGTATCGTTGCTGATTAAATGGCCACAATGAAGCAGGTAAGTAGCAATCAACGTCGTGTTTAAAATGATATTCATGGTCAGGAAGGTTCTTGATTTGCGTGCTAATAAATGGATCCCTGGATATGAAAAGATGAAATCCAAAACTATAAATGGGTTCCATTCAGAAACTGGACAAAAGCTCGGTTTAAACCGAAAAACAAAAAATATGTGTAATATGTCTGCAGGAAACAATTTTGGTATTAGAGGTGTCGCAAGTGGTAGGAAGGAGTTCCGTAAAAGATTAGGGGAACTTACATGTCCAAGCCCAGGCTGCAAGATTCCAAGAATGGGAACATTTCTGCAAGCTTCTAAGCATGGAGACATTTTTTTAGCACTGCCATTTCTAGGAATTGTGTTCATGAGAATTTTATCCATGGCGACTTTCGGCATCTAATGGCATGAAATGATAAGGCTTTCCAGCTAAGTGCATTGAATGATAAGGGTCGCTGGTATTTTCACCCTATCTAGAAGTTCCATGGGACAATGTCCGAGGCATGGAACTGAACACAACACATGGTTTATTTTTTCTTCACTTTATGCAATGGTTTATTTTTTCTTCACTTTATGCAAAAGAATTCATGAAGACAACATGTCGTTTCGTTTATGCAAGCGTTCACAACCAGCATTAATTCAAAATTTGAAGTCAGTGGTTTCCTAAAGACTACGTGGTTTTGGGAAACGACTAGTATTGTGTTACTGGAATTTTTCTTATCCTTTCGTAAAAATGTTGCTAATCATTTAGTAAATATGTTATGTCGTTAAACTCGCAGTTAAATTCATATTTCTGCTCAAATCTGGAAGTCAAAAGCATATTTTCTTACGAGATATATTGATTCTATCACTTCAAACTTTATGTCAGCGATATCTCTGGAATGAAAACCTTTATCTTGGTGATATCACTTGAATGAAAACTTATAAAACGAGCAGTTAAAAAAGGAAAAGGTGACCTATTCCACGTGTTTCCATTTAGTACATACTAGCTCCTGAAATACGCCTTTGATAACAACGATATTATTGATTTCAAGAAGGAGACCATTACCTTCTTGACCTCTCGTATATGTTCTTCGATTTTAAATTTTTAACTAGCTAAACCATATCCCCTCTACCTACCTTAATTGACAGCATTGAATGGAGCGCATAAGATATGAAAAAATGTTTACATTATTCTTTAAAATAAATATTTACAATAGCTGGATGTGACGTATTTCGGTATATGCGACTGAAAGCATTTGAGATTTCTCTCCTTTCTGAAATGAAATGTCTGGAATTCTACACATTCATTCTTATGCATATTTCATATTAATCCTCTTTTGATTAATATTGAAATTTTTTATTAATACAAAATGGGATACATGATTTGGGAGCTGAAGGACACATATAGTGAACAAAGCAGTCCAATTAAGATAGAAGAATATGTTCATGTGGATACTCATGAGATGAAAGCTTTTCATCAATGTTACAATTTAACTAAAATATTATTAAGATATTCGATATTCTTTTTTCCTTCCATTAGTTTCCATATTAGCCACTTCTTTTAATCATTCTCTGAAAGGTATGTGGATATGTGTTACATTTTCATATAGATTTATTAAACTAAATGGTATACATGTTCCTACACATTTAATATGCTCATTGGTATTAAGCCTCCAGCCATATGTTCAATAAGGGATGCAATATTATTCAATTCTAAAGCACAACTTACATTTTTGCTATAATGCATATTGAATCCATAGTTGTTTTCATTCACTGATTTCGGCCAGCGTTTTCATTCCCTTATTTCGGTAGAGACTACGACAACACCAGTTTCTTTTTTTCCTTTGAATCATAAATTCGGTTAAACAGCCCATGTTCAGCTAATGTCCATCCTTGCCTTGAACTCATACATATTCTATTTTAAATATATATATATTTTTTTTCATACACATCTAACTACTATGACATATTTGAAATTTTGAAGCCTTATATATACTAAATGGTTTTACATTATAAAAATAAAATATAAATTGGTTAATATTCTTTAACTAAAAATTCCTATGTATTAATTTTGGAAAAAATTCCTATATATTAATTTGGAATTAAATGTGAGTTCACATTCTTAGGAATGAAAATGCAATGAGGATTATCAATGTTGAGAATATAAAGTTAAAAAAATAATATAGTAAAATAATTTTCTATATAAGAATGATTTTTTAAAAGGTATAAATTAAAGAAGTTCGATAAATTATAGGTGAATATGGAATAGGGAGATTTTATTTGCATATATGGAAGAAGTTAGCTTCAATATATATACATTTTTTTGATGTTTCCGATTATTATTTTAAAATAAAATAATATAATTGATAAAATAACATAATTGAGATCTTAATAATTTTGACGTGAGGGAAGATTTCCCGCTCGGAATTAAAGATTAGAAGGGGATAGTGGTTTTCCATTTTACAACGAAGGAAATTGTATCAAGATTATAATATATTCATAATGTTTGAAATAGTGCAGTAAAAAGTTTTAAAATACAATAGAAGCTTATCTCATAAAATCTATAAATTGGTTAATGTTTTGTAATTGAATGATCTTAAGTAATAAATTTGGAGTTAAATGTGAATTCAAATTCTTAGGGGTAGGGATGTAATGAGGACCATTGATGTTCAGGTTACAAAGATAACAATTGCTAAAGAATTTTGTCTATCAAGGGTGTTTTTTCAAAAGGTATTAATCAAACAATGTTTCATAGATTATAGGTGAACTTGAATATCAAAATTTCCATTTTTTTATATAGAAGAAATAAGCTTCAATATATGTCCATAGTCCTCATTTTTCCACCTGCAATCTTGAAAGAAAATAAAGTGATTAAGCTCTTCATCATTTATAGGTGAACTTGAATATCAAAATTTTCATTTTCTTATATAGAAGAAATAAGCTTCAATATATGTCCATAGTCCTCATTTTTCCACCTACTATCTTGAAAGAAAATAAAGTGATTAAGGTCTTCATCATTTTGATATGATGGAAAATTTTCCTACTTGAAGTTAAAGTTAGAATGAGAAATTTGTTGTAATGCTATATACAAAAATAATGGTATTCATTTTATTATAAAGGAAATTTCCTCAAGATTGGGATATATTCGTACAACCTTGAAATACCACAACCTTGAAATACCACAATTGAATGCTCTAAAGGACCCTAGAACCTTATCCTTGATTAATTTTCTAAAACAATGATTTGAATTCTAATAACATATGCCTACAATTCTTTCCTTCTTCAAATGTTTAATCGTTGATTTAATTTATAAAGGAATTTTGAATTCCAAGAAGAGTTTCTTTGAATCTGGAATATTTTCACTCAAAATGGAGAACCCAATGCTTGAAAGGGACTTTGGAAAGAAAATACTCTCCATAAATGGCATGAGAGTTGGTGTTTATTATGTATATTTATGTATAGATAACCCATTTAAGTCCTCCTCCTTAAATGTGTCAAAGAAGTGTCACTCAGTTGTGTGAGTAGAATTGGTTGTCTTTTAAAGGAAAATCCATGTAAGATATGTGATTTTCAATGGAGGAAGTTCATCCAAGTGGAAAAAATACTATTTTTTAATTTTTATTCCAATTTTCTTTGAAGTGATGTGAAACATCCATGAGATAACATTATTATGGTATATTTTCCCAACTAATGAAATGTTTAGAAAATTATCTAGGTGTCTCCTGTTAGTGGAATTGAGGTGATAATAGTTGTTCCCTAATGTCTGAGGTCAGGAAACTGCATATAACTAAAATACATCATAATTTTGTATCCAAAATATGTCATTAGGGGAATTTTGAGGTCTAAAATGGGCCTCCTAAGGAAATTATAAAATAATAGTGGAAATAATAAAATAAGATTAGATTACATCATCAAATTTTAGAGGGAAAAAAATAAAAAGAAAAAATTCCAACTCGTACTTTCAACATATCTCCATATGGGTTTAGTCAAATTTCGAGCGTCACCGCTCACTGGATGCAAAATTTGATTCCTCATCCAAGCAGTACCCATGTTTTATACTTTCTATGGACTTTGCTACACGAAACAATGAGAAATACATGAAAATTGTGATTGCAATCATGTTTTTCCATGTATCTCTCATTTTTTGCATAGAAAGGTCCATTGGAAGTATGTAACATGGGTACTCTTTGGATGAGGAATTAATTTTTGCATCCAACGAGTACTTCCACTCAAAATTTGAATAAAACTTTATCGAGATAAGTTGAAAAAAAGAGTTGAAAAAATAGTTTTATTATTTTATTATTTTTCAATATTTTTACTTTTTTACTCCAAAAATGGTGAATCATCCCCCATGGTTGACATCATCATCTTGAATCCTATTGGTTCTTATAAAGTTTATATTTGCTATACATTTTTCTTAGGAGGCCCATTTTTGGCCTCAAAAGTCACCTAATAATAATTTGTGAACACTTCTAAGAAGAGAGATATTTGATGATGAAAATAAGACATAACATTGAAAAGCAATGAATCTCACTTTAATGTATGCTATCAGATCTATATGGATGATATTTTATACAAATGAGGTAGGAATTACCATTCTCATGAAATTATCAAAATACATTTCCAAAGCACACACATGTGGTTTATGATCATATATGAACATTACGATCAATTTGTATGGTGAGGATAGTGAATAATTTTGTAACTTGGAAATTTATGATGCAGAAACATGCATCATGCTTGGCGGCACTAGTAACAATAAAAGCTTGTTGATTAAGAGGTTCCTATAACTTATGGGGAATAATTTTAAAAGTGAATTCACTTTAATTACGTTGCCAATCATGAAAATCCATGGTGCTTCAACTTCAATTGAAAATTGTAGACATTGTTATTGTTTGACCCACCATACGGTAACAATTATTTAATTTTCAACATCAAGGGATAGGGGGGCATAACTAAAGTAAAGAGAAATGTTGATTGATCATGTTAAGCCTTACATAACCTAAATTTTAACACTAAAAATCTTCATGAATCCCTATATATTGAGCTATTAAATTTTTATTTTGATATTATTATTTTCACTATAACCTTTTATTATATCATTTCATTATAATTATACCATTTGTCTCTACATATATACACTAAAGAGACACAGTCTTAGGATCATCAATGTAACATACCTCATACAAACACTAAATTTTTTTTTTTCGCTTTACTTCTATGTTTAACAACAAAGGTTCCATATTTGGATATAAAACATTATCACTGAATTCTCAAAGCTAACTTGTAAAAGTGATCTATAGATAACATTTCATTTACCTTAAATATTATTATTTTTAGTTGAAAATAAATCCCTTGTATCACTATTATCTCACATTACAACAAATATACAATGTTAGGATTAATCTTGCAATGCTTAGAGTACTTACCATTGGTTTTGATGTATAATTTAGAATTCAGGACCGAATATTATATTATAAATATATATATATATAATATATAATAAATATATATATTTGATGTATAATATAGAACCCGGACTAAATGTATATATATATATATATATATATATATATATTAATATATAGATATATATATAGGGGACAAGAAAAGATGTATATAAGTTTGTTTTCCGGCGATAGGTCTCTATGACTTTGGAATAGGAGTTATATCATTTGACCCTTGAATGTTAATAACTAAAGTCCTTGTAATATATATCTTTCAAAAGTGATACAATAAAATGCATTCAAGAGTTAACTCACCTTACAATACTTCTTTGTGAAAGGTTTGTTGAAATAGCTACTAAGCTATAAACACTCAAAGTGTAATAATATTATTATAATTATTCAATATAATTTTCCACTACTTAACCGAGAGTATTAACCAAAGTGACAAACATATTTAAATATTAATGATATACATATTTTATTTATATATTTTGTGTTTCCTTAGCTAAATGTTTTCTGCATATTCATCTACAAGAATAATTTTACTACAATATCCATTTAGTTCTACACCAATTGACTCTAGTAGAGGGGGTCTTGATTAATTTCAATGTCAATTCTTGCTTCTATTGTGTGTCTTCAATATTAAATCTTACGATTATTCTTCTCTAAGGTTAGATATTCTGAGAATCTAGTTTGTTTATATTCTCCTTTGAAGAGTTGGGTTAGGATCCCCTCTATATCTCAAAATTTAACACTATAAGTTATACATATAATCTCATGTATGTACTATCATGTAATAAAATATATTAGTTTCAGTTAGACATTTAAGAATGTTGTAATAACTATAATTAGTGTAATAAATATTCAGGCATAATTATGCTCATAATAAAATACACTGTATAACCACCATTGTTAACATCTTGCATAATTCAACAATTATAGCAAAAGGCATAAAAATAACACCAAATAATATTAAAGAATATATAGCTCAACATTTGATAAAAAAATCACAATCTTATGACTATAACCGGTCACTTGGGAACATTTAGGGAAAGAGCATGTTCCTCTTAACCAAGGAATTTCAAACAACAATTCCCTCTAATCTTAGCCTTCTTGCTTCTAGGAATAACAACCTTCTATGTATTCCTTATTCATAATTTTATAGTTCTTTCTACTGTTGGGTTTGTGTTATATTCTTTCCACGACTAGTTACACATGTGGGGGGGAAGGGGGGTGATAGCCCCGCCTGTTTGTTGAATTCGGCACAACAAGGGGGTCTCATGGGGGGCGCAATCCCCCTATCGAGGGGTTTCAGGGGGCGTAGCCCCCTTGCATGGGGTTTGCGGTAGCGCCAAGGGAAAATTTTTTGGACACCATATTAGGTGGGAAGACCTACCTATGGTTTTTTGCATGGGTTTTTCACATGGTTTTGGGCATGATGTTTTTAATCCCCTAGCATTTTGTAGATCTAGTCAACGGAACCATGGTAAAATTCTAATCCAGGGTTAATGGATTGGGGTTTATACATTATTCGAGATGTATATATATATGTGTGTGTGTGTGTGTATTGTAACATTGAAGGAATATAATGAAAAATCAATCTAGTAGTCCCGGTTTTGGATCCAAGGGAAATATCTATATATTTATTTTATATTATCGTCATGATTTATTTTCTATTTTTAGAATTCCTCTACAGGTAATTTTTGTATAGGATTAAAACCTACATTTAGAATTAGAGTTGTTTCAACTTTAAAGGGACGCCTTTGCTACCAAGGGGTTTTGATCGTGCATGTGGTAGATCCCCTTTAGTGGGATTTCTACAGGGTCAACTCTTGTGGTGAAAGAAGATGGCGAGAAGTGGAAAGATAGAGATTGAGAAATTTAATGGTCAGAGTTTTGAATTGTGGAAAATCTATATGGATGATATATCGATGGATAAATATCAACGTATCATGGTAGATCTAATTACTAAACCAATGACAATGTCAAATAAAGATTAGTTGAAGTTGGATCAAAAAGAAAAGAGCACGATACAATTATGTATCTTAGATTCAACATTGTTGAATGTAATAGGGGAAGCTATGATGAAGGCCTATGGGACAAGCTAGGGATTTCGTACCAATCTAAATCTTTGGCAAACGAATTGGTCCTATGGAAAAATTTGTATAACCTAAGGATGAAGGATGAGGACTTAGTGACAAATAATTTGAACGTATTTAATATTGTGGTTAGATAATTATTATTTGTTGATATTAAAATTTTAGATGAAGATAAGTGCATCAATTTGTTGTGTTCTCTACCAGATTCGTAGGATATATGGTTATTTAAATAGGTAGCAATACATCTCGCTTGAAGTTTTATGAAATAGTCTCATCCTTACTATTAGAGGAGATGCAGTGGAAAAATATGGAGGGTCATAAGGGAGATTCCTTGTGTGTACTAGGATGGTTTGATAGCATAAGCAAAATAAGTCCTCGAGTGGGATATCTAAATCTAGAGGGAGATCTAAATCTCCAGGAAAACTTATAAAGATGTGCTGGAAATGTGGAAGGGAAGGGCACTTCAAAAAGGACTGTAGATCTAAAGCTCCCGAGAAAGGAAAGGGGTCTGATGATGCTCCTTTTATAGAGTAAAAACACCTCAATTAAGGTGGGGATGTGTACTTAGCTTCTTATTCAAGTACACATGTACATCATGAGGCATGGTTGATATACTCGTGTAAATTATTTCCCTTCACTCCCTATAGGGAGTGGTTCTACGAGTATGATAAATATGATGGTGGTGATGTCTTCTTAGGGAATGATAGGAAAGATAGAATCATCAGACGTGGAAAAGTCATGTTGAAGTTGCAAGGTGGAAGGATTAGAACACTTACGAGTGTTCTACATATTCTTGCATTAGGTAGAAATATGATTTCTGTAAGAAATATGGGTGATGTAGGTGTAAAAATAATGTTCGAGAAAGATACCTACGAGATGGTTTGGGGAGAACTGTATTGATGCGGGGATTTTGGATTGGAACATTGTACAAGCTTTTGGGTAGCATTGTTATTTATGGGTGCAGCAATTTTTTGGTTCCTGAAAACAAAGCAAAAAATATAGTGGCCTCTGGGGAAAATACCATGCTATGGCATCAAAGGCTTGGACATATTGGAGAGAAGTGCCTTCGTATACTTCATGGTAATAGTATGGTAGAAGGTATGTTTAAGGTCTCTCTTGATTTCGATTTCTGTGAACATTTTTTATATGGGAAGAAGAATCCTGTGAGTTTCCCCTCTAGTTTAAGAGGATGAAAGAGATATTAGAGCTTGCACACAACGATGTATTTGGGCTTGTGTCGGTGATCAAGAGCTCAAGTCCAAGCCATGGAAAAGGCTCAAAAATTGAAAGTATTCAAAAACACTTGCAACCTTAACAACCAATAGGCCTCGTCGATACGATCTTGTTGCCGTGAATGGAACTCAAAACCAACTTCGCATGTGAAAGTTATGAAGGTTTGAAGTCTCCAATAACCTTTAAAAAACTGAGTTTAGGCCAATTTGGATTTAAAATTTTGAAAAAATTAACAAAATATATTCTAAGGAATATTCCCCAAAATATTCATTGGAATATTTTGTTTTGATGACCAATTGGGAGCTAACACGTGGCCTACCTGGAGGCTTCCATGTGGACCCAAGTCTACAAGGTTTATTTTGGGAAAAATTTTATGGAGCTCGCAGGAATCAACCCCAGGTTGGGTGGATGCTAGCCCACAGGCCTGACCAGCCTGCCTATTCATTGCTTCTTAACAACCATAGGGTACCATTTATATTTAAGGTTGATTCAATATTCATTTGAGCAGAAAAGGGGCGAGGCTCTTATCAATATGACCAGAGCGTGAAACTAGGACCTAAAACCTAGCGGATAACGTTAATCCGACCATTATGATATGTCGTCTGTTATGTAACCAGCTCAAGAAAAAGATAGAAAAGATAGAACAATGCCTTACAATTCAATCTCTTCGAGGTGGCAACCTCCTTTACATTACATAAATGAACAATTCTTGGATGATAGAAATGAAAAGACCTCCTTTCTATATATAGGAGTCTAAGGGGTCATAACATAATCAGAGCCGACATAACAATAATAATGTGAGGGCACAATAATAACAACAGTGGGCTTCTATGGGGCACAATAGTAACAATAAGGCCACTACACGGGTACATCAATATAATAAGTGGGTTGTACTATTAACAATAAGGGGTTACACTAGTAGTATAGGGGCCTAACATGCCCTCTCCTTCAAAAAGTGTTGTCCTCAATGGTTGAGTAGTTCTTGATGCTTCTGTATAAAATTCTTGTCCTCCCATGTGGAATCTTTAGCAGGTAAGTTCTTCCATTTGATGAGATACTCTGAAATTGATCGATTTCGTAACTGTCAGGTTCTTAGTTCTGTGACTGCTCCAGGTTCCAATATGATTTTTCCTTCCTCTTCAATTTCTGGCAATATTGTTTGAATTGATATCTTTTGCAACTTTTGAATAAGTGGCCATACTTCTTCATCCTTCTTCCATTCATCCCTTGCTTCATTTCTCCAATTTGGTTGGATAATAGAAATAGCACAAAACAATGCTTCCACATCCTCATCCTTGAAGAGTATTCCCATTCGGTAAGGTCGCCATTTTTTAAGTGCATGTAGTATTGTCAACATTTCCTTCTCATAAATAGCTTACTTGAGATGTAGCAGTAAAAATACCCAATCACCTACATCAAAACATTTTTCATTACAATGTTGATCTACCTGTTGTTTCGTTTGATTTTGCACCGAAGTGGCATTATGGAGAACTTGTTGTTGATGCTCGATGTGACCTTTCACTGCTTGAACCTTTTTGTTCTTGATATGTCCTTTTATCTCTAGATTTTGAGGAGTGGTAATTTCTTCCAATCCTTTACATGATATGGTTAGATTCATTTCTTGATGCTCGATGTGATCTTTCACTTCTTGAACATTTTTCTTTTTGATATGTCCTTCTATCTTGATAGTTTGAGCAGTGGTAATTTCGACCAATGAATTACAAGATATGGTTGGATTTATTTCTTCTTTCTCGATGTGATATTTCACTTCTTGCAACCTTTTTCTCTTGGATAGTCTTCTATCTTGAGAGTCTGAGAGTGGTAATTCTTGCCAATGCTTTACAAGATATGGTCTGATTCATTTCTTCTTTCTCTGGGGTGGGATCCTGGTGTATATCCTCTTATTTTGATGTTTCTTGATCCTTTTCTTCCTCCCCTTCATATTCTATGTTAAATAATTTCTTCTTAGCAAACTTATGACCTTTAGTGCATTTTCTATCACAATTGTAACAAAGCCTATTTTCTCTTTTTTCTTCCAATTGTTGTGGTATAACCCTTGTAGGTTGTGGAAGGCTAAGAGAAACAACAATTCCATATTTATAGTTGTGAGGGGTTTGCTTCATGGTTTCCATAATTTTTCTTTCCACTGTGTCACAAAGCCCTTTTACTCTTTCCAGTTATTGTGGATTTGCTCTAAACAAGGTGTTGCACTTTTATCCTCATAATATGCTATCATTTCCTCCGTGAAAATTGACCATGTAACAAGTTGTTTACGAGAACAAAGCCCTTCATTCCATAAAAATTGATCTGGTTCTAAATATGAAGATGCAGTACATACCTTTTATAACAGTGGTGCACCATGTAGATCAAAGTATTGCTCCATCTGAAGTATCCAATTTACTGGATCCTTGCCATCAAACTTCCTCATCTTGCTTTTTCTTGATTTTAGGAGCTCGATCTTGAAATGACTGTAACTCTCTACTTTCGGATCTTTAATTTCTAAAATTGAGACCTATAGTATCCCTCTATGTCCTCTTTCCAATGCCACCAGTGTGATTCAAATTGGATTCTCCAAGGAACAGTTATGTGAAATCTCCCACAGTGACCTGATTATAGATGAGTTCAGTAGAACGAACTTGTACGGTGTGCCACGAGTCACTATTTCCGCCTTTGACTCTAAAAAATATATAAACGAAAACTACACTCCGTCCTCTTTCTGTACCTTCTTACAAAATTTCAATCCAATCCTCAGAGAGAAAGTTATGACGATTTTCCCCAGGTCGCCAGTTTGGAATGTAATTGAGGAGGCTGTAAAAAGACCAACTTCCTCAAATCATATCTCCGTAAATATAACACGAAAATATCTTAAATTTGGAACCGAGCTTCAGTACGATGTCTTCTCAAATGGGTTTTTTCTTTTAGCTTTTGAAATGTCACAGAAAAAACGTTATAGTGAAAATTCCACGATGACCTGTTTGGAGCAGCAAAACCCTAGAATCCAAAGCTCTGATACCAAATGTTATGTAACCAACTCAAGAAAAAGATAGAAAAGATAGATCAACGCCTTATGAATTCAGCCTCTTTGAAAAGGGAAACCTCCTTTACATTACATAAATGAACAATTCTTGGATGATACAAATGAAAAGACCTCCTTTCTATATATAGGAGTCTAAGGGGTCATAACATAATTAGAGTCGACATAACAATAATAATGTGAGGGCACAATAATAACAATAGTGGGCTTCTATGGGGCACAATAGTAACAATAAGGGCACTAAATGGGTACATCAATATAATGAGTGGGTTGTACTATTAAAAATAAGGGGTTACACTAGTAGTATAGGGGCCTAACATCGTCCCATGCATGCATTTTCAACTAGTAGCTACGGTCATGTTGGCAGTCAGTTTGGCGGAGACCACCAATTTTGGCACATTTGCCATTTTTGTCAGAGTTAACTGCAATTTCACCAAATTTGGTGGAGTTTTCCCAGGTGAAACTGGACTAAACTTCAGTTGGTCATAACTTTTGTAGAGGAGAAACTTTCTCGATGAAATGTTTTTTGATTGCGTATCTTATCATCATTCTGGAGCCATTGGTACAGGTTTTAGAGCCATTATAGCTCATCTTTAGGTGTTTTCTGAGTGAAAAAGCTTGGAGAACCATCAGGGCCTAGGAGGTGTTGGAGCTATATTAGGCTATGGTTAGCTATTGGAGGTGAACCAAAAGTCATTCTTGATTGTTTTCTATGTTATGAACTCATTTTCACATCTTATTTTGCTTGTTCAGGCTTTCTTATCACTGTATAACCATTTTGAGCATCTAATTCAAGCAAGGACATCCCCATTTGGGAGCCTTGGACACGACAGATGTAGCCCAGAATGGTTGAACTGCCTTATCATCCACTATGTTATATTATGTGAATTTTTTTTGTTGTGCTTCTCAGATCTGATATGTTAAACAGGAAAATGAAATAACCCTCCTTCACAATAGAGGCCCGGAAAATTAACCAAAAAAACTTTGTTTCATTTGCAAGGCATCTGTAACATTTTGCACATATATTTTAATGGAAATGAACACCTTGGACAACAAAAACAAGTAGTTTGATTTTTAGATCAGTCAGTTCCATCACTGGGAAAGTCTGTGTACTATGTATAATTTATAGATTACTTTTTAAGGAATACATGGATATATTTCCTTCGGAAGAAATCTTAAGTGTTTGATAGGTTTAAAGAATTTAAGGCTCTGATGGAAAATGAGATATAGAAGAAGATAAAGGTGTTGAGGACAGACAGTGGTTGAGAATTCTGCAATAATAAATTTGAAGAGTTCTATAGGAAGTGTGGTATAGCACAGTAGAGGACTACTCCATACACACCTCAGAAAAATAGATTTGCAAAAATAATGAACATTTTATTGATGAAAAAGGAAATAATTATGCTTAGTGGTGTCGGGTTAGGACACAAATTTTGGGTTGAGGCGATGGATGTTGCATTTCACCTGGTTAATAGATCACCTTCATTAGTGTTGGAGGATATTACTCCACATAAGTTATGGACTGGTAAGAAACCATCTCTTTCACATCTGAGGGTATTTGGTTGTGATGCATATGTATATGTTCCAAAGGTGAAAAGAACCAAGTTGGATAGTAAATCTGAAAGGTGCCTCTTTATTGGGTATAATGATGCTTTGAAAGGTTTATAAGCTTTGGAACCCAGAAACAAGGAAGGTTGTGTACAATTGAGATGTGGTGTTTAGAGAGGTGAAATATGTTATAAAACATGAATTCCTACCAAAGGAACCTGAGAAGACAAAATTTGAGTTAAAGGAGGAAGAATCAAAATCTACAGCAGAGCAGGAATCAATAGATGAAGAGCCACAAACTCCAATTGTAGAAGCTCAATTTCAGAAAGAAGGCAACTGGAAAGGTAGATTCCAACTACTTTTTATTCAATTTTTGCTTTATCTATTACTGATTATTATTCTAAAACTGTGAGGGAGGAAATATATTCAAAGGATGGAAAACTCTTAAAAGAGTCCATGCTTGATGAAGTGGCATCATTGGAAAAAAATAAGGCTTAGGAACTACTGGATTTGTCGGCTAAAAGGAAACCCATTGGAAGAAAATGGGTGTTTAAGAAGAAGATGAATGCAAAAGGAAAGGTGGAAAATACAAGCTCGATTAGTAGCAAAAGGTTATTCCAAGGTGTCAGGAATTGATTTTGGTTATTTGTTGCTACTTCTTTTGATTTTGAGGTAGAATAAATCAATGTGAAGGCAACATTTCTTCAAAGGGCATGGAAAATTTTAGGGGCGAATTTTCGCCCTTTGGAAAAATTAAGGGGTTTTCAGTTTTTAGTGGGCAAATATTTTGTATCATAGTACATTTTTATAAGTCGCCTCAAATTTATTTTATAAAAAAATTAAGTATGGAGGTTAGCCCACCTTATTTTAAGGGAGAGGGTAAAAAAGGTAAATTTAGCCCTTCAAATTAGGAGTTACAACCTTTCATTCGCCCTAATTTTCAAGAATATGTTTTATTTAAGTGAATCCCATGGGCCAAATACCATATTTATAAAACAGGTATGGTAAATTAATACAAATATAAATAAATAAGAGGTATGGTACATAAATAAAACACTTTATATTTACTCCATAAGTCACCTTATATACATGCAAGGGTGTAAACAAATAAAAATATAAATAAAGTGGAGGTATGGTAAATAAATAAAACCTCTTTTTATATTTAGTCCATAACCCTCTTTATTATGAAGGCTCAAAAGATGTTTTATTTAAGTGAAATCCTATGGGCCAAATACCATATTTGTAAAGAGGTTGGTAAAATTGATAAAAATATAATAAACAAAATGTATGATAAATAAATATATTTTTTTATATATATATTTACTCCATAAGTCACCTTATATTAAGGAGACAAAAAATGCGTTATATTTAGGTGAACTATGGGCAAAATAAATGGGCCAAATACCATGGGCTAGTATTATTAATCCATGAAAAAACATTATTAACCCTATTATTAGTATTAATAAAAATAAAAAATGGCACACGCTATTGACCCATGGCATTCACGTGGAATGTAGCCTATTTAAAGGGGGCGAATTAAACTAGCATAGATCCATCTTTACTCTGGATCTAATAAGGCGCGAGAGGGATCAAATATCGTGTTATGTAAACTAGCATAGAGTGAAAAAATATTTGATCCCTCTCCGGGCTTGGTGGATAAGAGTAAAAATGGATGTTGTAATCTAATGAATGCTAACATTTTAACTTGGTTTTAAAAAAAAATAAAAATCAATTATTAATTTTTTATAAACTAATAGTAATTTTTAAGCTTCAGGTTTATGATAACCCATGGTATTGACCCATGGTAATACTTTGGTATTTATGTGAGAATAGACTATTTAAAGTGGAAATTTTATCATCATAAATCCTTCTTAATTGTGGGTCTACCAAGTGCTCAGAGGGATAACTAGATTTTATCCTTCTAAGACTGGTAGATGTGGAGTTAAGATGGATATAGGTTAGTTTTTATGATAATGAAGATATTAAATAGACTTAGGAAATTATATTGTAAAAACATCTTAAGGTGAATGGTTAAAGCTACATTTAGTCACTTCACAAAATTTAGTAAAAAATACCAACATCTCCATTAATATTTGTTTTTTTAATTTAACAAAAAAAATCAAAACAGTGAAACCATATCACTCTTTCCGCATCACCCTCGCAGAAGATTTTCCACCATTTTTCAAACATTCTCAATATGATATCTTCATGAAAAATTTTAGGTATTGATGTTGGATTAGTTGTTAGAAAAATAAGCTAGTTTATACAACCTTTCATCTTCTGTACTATTCTTAGTTTGTCCTAATGATCTGTAGGGGTTGGAGCCACTGCACCATATTTTCCTAAAAGGTGAATATTGTTCACCAAAAAGGAAATTAATCTACATGTTACAACGGTGTTAAAAAATGGGAGATGTATGAGGGTAGTGAATTATGCTAATAAGCAATTTAGATTGGGAGAGACGTAATTATATTTTATTATTTAATTGAAGATTTCCAATGAAAATAATAATAAATCTACATTTATATATTCATATATTGATTGGAAGGCTTCTCACAATGGTCACTCCTTTCAATTAGATCCCCTTCAAGCCTTTGGGATACCTAATACTTTCTTATATAATATAGTTGGGGCTTGCTACTTGTTGGCGTGTTGGGTAAACAAACTTGATGTTTTTTTTTGTATCTTGTAGTTGGAGTCTATGGAATAAGAAAGAAATTTGATAACTTGAAAAAAGTGGTAGCTTGACAAAAGTTGTGCAGAAAATATTAATCTCTCCTACCTTGACAAAACTCATGGTCAATATCAACACGTACAAGAACTTTGTTGTGGAATATTATCAAAACTAATAGAAGGATATGAAATAGTGTATTGTAAGAGCCTTGACAAACGCAACCACTGAAACGTGGGACATTGTTTGTAGGAAGAGAAAATTATGTTTCTTTTCTCCATACATGTATGTTAGTACATTATAATTTAATGAATATGTTTTCTTATTATCATATATGGTTTCATACTTTAACAAAACATTCGCTAAGACTTCACAATTTTTTATTATTGAGTAAAAGATTTGCCAAGATCTTACAAGATTTTATAATTCAATGAAAGATTCTCCATCATTGTACAAGATTATATAATTTGGTCAAAGATTCGCCAAAAAATATATATATACATATTATATTATTGATAAAATCGTCTCCCATTTTTCCTATGTATCATGGGGATTAGACCATTTATTATACATATAAATTTAGGGTGGTTCTTAAAATTTTCCCTATCAAAGGGATCTGGAAGAAGATATTTGCATGAATCAACTTGAAGGACTTGTGGTGAAGGGAAATAAAGAACTGCTATGAAGGTTAAAAATGTCCATGTGTGGGTTAAAACAGTGACCAATGGTGTGGTATCAGAAATTTGACACATATATACGAGGACTTGACTTTACTAGAAGCAAAGCATATCACTGTGTGTATTCTAAATTAATTGGTTACCATCTTATTTATCTAGTCTTGTATGTGGATGTTATGTTAGTGATCAGAAATGACAAAGAAATTATCCAATATTTCAAGACCCAATTATCCTCCAAATTTGACAAGAAGGATATTGGTGTTGCAAACTATATTTTGGACATGGAACTTAAATGATATCTAGAAAAGAGGAATCTCTCCTTAAACCAGAGGAATTATATAGGTTCAACATGTAGGATAGTAAACCAGTGAAGGTTCCTATTCCTGTAGGTGTAAAGCTATCTGTTGAACAATGTCCCAACACACAAGAAGAGGAAGAGGACATGTCCCATGTTCCATACACAAGTGCAGTCAGTAGCGTGATGTATGCAATGGTTTGTATTAGACCAAAAATTACACATGCAATGGGAGTATTGAGCAAGTTTATGTCAAAACCAAGGAAAGAGAATTGGACAACAGTGAAGCAGGTTTTTAGGTATTTTCGTGGCACTAGTGATTATGATCTGTGCTACCAAGGAAGACAAGGATTGTGTATAGTTTTGGACAATATTGGCTTTATTGATGCAGACTAGGATGAAGACTTGGATCATTGAAGAAGTGCAAGTGGGTATGTGTTTAACCTATTTGGAGGTGCAGTCATCTAGATGATCAAGAGGCAATATATAGTGGAACTTTAAACTACAAAGGAGGAATACATAGAGTCCACTCAAGAAATGAAGGAAGAAGTTTGGTTGTAGAGATTGTGTTCAAGTATGGGGTTAGTACAATGAGCTATAAGGATAGACTGTGATAACCAAAGTGAAATTTTGTTGGAAATAACCTTTCTTATCATTCAAATACAAAGCACATTTATGTTCAGTATCAATTTGTGAGGGATATGGTTGAGGACAAAAAAGTGTTGTGGGTAAAGGTGGACACTTTGAATAATGTTGCAGATGCATTAATGAAGTCTTTGAGCACTAGGATGTTTTTTTGGTGTATAGAAACAATGGGTGTTGCAGGGCTAGACCAATGACCAAGATCTCCTATGACCCCCTATGTGGAAAAGAAAACAACAAGTGGGAAAATTTTTGGTGTGTGTTAAATTATTTCCACGACTAGTCGTAACTATGGTTTTGTGCATGGGATTTGCAAATGGTGTTGGGCATGATGGTTTTTTGTCAAAGCTATTTTTTAGATCTGGTCAAGGGAACTATGGTTATGTTCTAATCCAGGGCAGTGCATTGGGGTTTATGAATTCTTCGACATGTATGTATGTGTACAGTAATATTGAAATGAATATAATTAAAAATCAATTTGGTAGTCTCGGTTTTGGGATCCATGGGAAGTATCTGTGTATTTATTTTGTATTCCCATCTTTGTTTATTTTCTATTTTTAGAATTCATCTACAAGTAATTTTTGTAAAGGGCTAAAAACTACATCTACCATATGTTTCCTTAGTAGCATCTTGCTTTTAGGGCCTGAACCCCTTAATTACCTAACATTTTTATTTTAAATAATAAATTGTCTTTCTTTTTCTTTTAAAGAACACCTTTCTCTCTTATTGTGATTTTGTTTTATTTTTTCACCCAACTTAGCAATTCTATATTACTCGTGTGTTTTCCTTGTACTTTCCCAAATGAAATCATGTATTAATTAAATAAATTTAATAACATAGTCCATTAATTTCAATCTTGGCTTCCAAATAAATTAGGTTAAAACAATAGTTCAATAGTCTAAAATAGTCTTGCCTTTAGAAATCCAAACACAGGGGTATCATGATAAAATCTTGTTTTATAAGTCTCATAAGATTTGGCATCAAATTTATGATCCTAGGTTTTTTCTACTTCAAATGAGTTATGTTTCAAATTTTCACTATAGTACCATTTTGAGGATGTCTTATATAGTGAATTTTTTTTAAGATTGAGAAAACATATGAAGATACATTTAGTGAAAATTTTAGATGAAGATTAAGTATGTTTTTAGATATATACCTTCTAGAAGTTAGGGTTTGTGGATAGTCTTCAAGTTAGTTTCAAATGAGTGATATTGGATTTTTTTATAATTCTTTTCCAGTGCTTAACTGTTTGTTTCTTCCCCAATATTGTTGCGCGTCGTGGGCCAAACAAAGTCCCTACTAGTACTAGAACTTACGATGATGCTCGTGAAATAGGAAATGTCTCAAGCGAGGCACTGAAGGGGTGATGTAGAACCATATTTTTATAACTAAGAAGGGTATGTAATTCGAGGTAATGTAATCTCTTCAAAGCATTTAGACACTTAACACCTAGCTACTCTATCTACCATTCTCATAACTTACACAATATTCTATCCACAACATAATTTAACAAACATAGCACTAACGAAAAAGAAAGAGGGCCTCAATTACCCATATTAGAATAGAATTTTATCCATTTAACATTCCCAATTAACGAGATAGGTCATATTAACATGGTAACAATAATATTGATAGTAGAAAAAAAATAGCAGCATCAAGCCACATGATTTTCCCAATTATTTCTTCTATTAATTCATCGTTGTTGATTGCACTACAATTACCCAGTCTTGTGTGACTTCATAGATCAACAACCTAAACAGATCATATCTACAATGGATACCTTCTTCACCAAAAAGCCTATCTCTCTCAAAAACTTCACCGAGAATTCTCTAAATCAACCCCATAAACCCTATCTAACCGTAGTCAAATTGACTCAAACTAATTTTTTCATGATCACATTAACCGAATTACTTAAGATTTTTTCGTGCAAACTAGTTACCTATAGATATTTTGGAATTAGAAATTATTTAACAAAATATATTTTGAGTTCATAGTTGGTTCAAAATAAGTACTTTCCCACCATGATGATCCTTTATGACAATACCCTCATTCATTGTGTGTCTCTCCATGCTCATTACAACCATGTGTGTTTTCCTCATCTATGTGATGCCTTTATGTACTCCACTCTACTTCAAACTAAGTCAAACTAGGTCTGTCCCTACCATTATGCTCCTTTGTGATCATTCCCTCTCTAATTGTTTAGTTTTCCATAATCATTGTTGTCATGTGAACTTACCTCATATGTGTGATGCCTCCACGCACTCTACTCTAATTATCCATTTATGTGCACAAACCTAGAACTTCAAAACATGGCTCCAACATTCTTTCCCTAGGAAGATTCGGGTCGTGAAGTTTTGAGCTTTTTGGAAAAAGCGTATAAAGGTATTTCTAACAAATTTTTTTTTATTGTATTTCACTTTAATTTGAAATATAAACCATATGGAATTTAGGGTCTATGAATGGCCTTGAACTTAGTTTGGAATGAGTGGCCATGGAATTTTCACTATAGCTCTTCCTTTGGAACAATTTAGACTGTGAAGTACTTAAATATCTAAGAGGCATACAAATGTAACTCAACTAATGTTGTGCATAGTGTTGTCATTGATGAAAACAAGATGTCATTGATGTAAAAGAAGATGTATGGATAGTAGTAGCAGCACCATCCTTGAAGATCAAAGTGGAAATGTCATTCTTCATCGCTTAGTATCACAACTTGATCCTTTGTAATGTCTCACTAGATGTGAATATCAATTTTTGAAGTTATTTGAGTTTTTGATATAGTTAAGATACTAAAAATATCTTAAACATATCATACCTATGTATTTTTCATTAATACATTTCCAATAAAATACTTTATTGCGAAGAAATCCTCCCTGATGAGAAGTTATGTCCATTCAAAATCAATATTATTTGGGAGAAATTTTGAAAGGAAAAAATATAGGGCCTAACCCAAAATATTAAGTTTTTAAGCATCGTGTAAGTTAGGAGTGGATCCACCATTGGATAGGTATATCAATGGCCACAAGTGCATGCATTTATGCATTATATAAAATAGTTAAATATTGTACAAGTATAGAATCAATCCACCATGTCTTCAATAGGTTAATATTCAGATGAAGGAGAATATACATGAATTTTAAATGTCCAACGTAAGTTGGCAGATGACGTGGAATTAGATGATGTTAGCAAGTTGTTGTGAATCCGTTAGAGAATGCCACATGGTAGGTAGAAATGGGATTTTTAGTTTTTCAATGTACACAAAATTGGATGACACATGGCCCACTCTAGAAGTTCCATGTGGAGGGTGTGATGTCACACATTATGTAAACATATGAACAATGAATGACCCTTGGGTCTAGGTTAGATTAGAACAATCATATGATTCTAGAAGTGTGAAATTCTCATAGGATTGCTCAAAACTCGCATCTTCATGCCAATTTTATGATCGGTTGAGATCACTATGTGACATAAGTAATCATGTGATCATCACCCAAAGGTACGGTGGAGTAATGATATGATTTGGTTATGTTGTTGATTTCACCCTTAGCTGATATGTTGGTGGTTTATGTTACATGGTTTTTGTCACACCTCATGTAATTCCCTGTGACATACCCTGAGCTACCCAAAACATGATCATTAAATAGCATATATATAGCTCAGATCCCTCCTTTAACTTTGATTGGAAAATCTTTGTTGCTTTCCCTAAAGAAATAGTTCTTAAAACCCTAAATTGGGTGGCATCACCCTTATGAACCTCAAAACCATGATGGTCACCTATTGCACCATGTTTGACCTGTGACAGCATTGATTTGTTCCCTGTCACACCCCTAATGATCCTAAAAAGGTAATTTTCCCAAAGAGGATGAGAAGCTTCATGATCTAGAAACTGCCAGAGCGGTGAGATCGAGGTGGTTCCACATAGATGAGGTCGAATCCTCCTAACTTGACCTCTTTGTTTTATCCCTATGACCTACCTCCTTGAGATGTGGGCCTAATCCTATCTTTGGAGGAGTCCTAACACCCTCTCCCAGCCTATAAATTTCTCCTCTACCATTCCAAAATGGTTGGTCTATGCCCATTTGTACCCCTTTGCTGAGCTTGTGCCTAGAGGCTATTCGTTACACTTGGAGAAGGAGTGTTTGGAGAGTTTCTTGGCATGGAATTGGATTACCACTTAGGGAGAGACTTTCAGCATCAAACCTATGTTTGTAAGCTTCGCTTTATTCCTTAAATAATATACAACTACTGATTCATCTTCCCAAAATATACATTTTCATGTGTTTATTTAGCTTGACATTCCTTGATCAATTAAGTAGGTTATTATTGGATTTACCATTGGTTTTGGAATGCTTTGTTGTCATTTAATCACTTGTTCATGGAAATAAGCACTGAGAGAAGTAGGAATAATTCTATGACACAAGTGTTTCTAGGCCCTCAGCACAAGAAACCAGAATAGCATCAGAACAAGTTAGGTCATCTCTTTTGTTCTACTTTTCAATTATAACCTAGGAAGATGTCTATTTGATTGTCACTTCATTTGCTAGAACCACTCACTATGCGAGAGGGATCGTCTCTGTCTGTAGGAGGATTAACTTGGTAAAAAAATGGTGACTCCATTGGGGAGCCTATGAAGCTTTCCTTCCCTTCCTCCACCTTGTCTTCTGATGAGTTTGATCAACCATTGATTTTTAGACTTCATTTATTTTCTGTAGTCAATGTCACTTTCTGGTATATGCCTGAAGGTTGTTAACTTGAGTTTTTTTTTTAATATTTTGGATTTCTTTTTTTTGTCTTCCTCGATCATTGTGGGTTTGACCCTGACAGTCATGATGATATCACGGGTTTTCTATTGACAATAGCGATGATCGCTACTTTCCTCCTCACAGGTGCGATGACTGCAGAGAATTAAGAAATTTAGGGGTTTCTCTCTTATTTTCAGTTCTATTTGCCTTCTCCCTGTCATTTACCAGTGTGTTCTTCATTGACTCTGTCATTTTCTGATTGCAATTATCTTTTAACTTGGCTTGAGTGTGCTTGAGGGTTGATTATCCTTTTAGGGTTCTAGGTCTTCTAGGCCAACCTTCGTCCACTCATTGGTCTTCCCATCAGAAATCAGAGATCAATTGCTTGTGTTAAAGAGTCTTTTTGTGTTCAAACATACTTTGTGGATCACTTTTTGGTTCTTATGCCTTAATTTTATTTCATTACTGGATATTGTGAAAGTATATTAAGCTTCATTTGACTAACGATAGATTACATATCGATTGTCTCATTGGAATCAAAAGGAAGTGTTTTGTTTTGATGTTTTTGTGTTTCAAAAAGTGAAAGTTATATTATTTTCATAGTTTAAGAAGCATTTTTAGTTGCATTCAAATCATTGATGTGAAAGATATTTTCATATTTCTTGGATTTCCTGCATTCTCTTTTACTTGGCACTAGATTACATTAGTTGCATTTGGAAAAATAGAAAAAATCATCATTATATCTTAAGGAAATTTTTCTTTAGAGTTGTTTTCGCATTGTATTTGTTTATCATATGAAATATTAGATTTCGTATTTTTCATTTAGTGTTTGGAGATCGTCATGGACACATTTTTGCATTTGGTTTGATGCATGATTTGACTGATATCCTTCCCTACATAGATAACTTTCATTCAATTGAAGGATTTCATTTCGTCATCTAGTTTTCATTTTAGGACTAGGTAACATTATTAAGGCCTTGAAATGCAAACATAATTACAAGATCAAATTTAAAATATATCAATTAACCTAAGGAGAATTTGAAACATTAAAGATCATATCTAGTTGTCTAGGTTAGAGATGTGTTCTAGCATCTTAAAAACTTAGCAGTTTTTGTTTGCTTTGGCATTAGACAACACTAGCATTAACTTGTAATCCCTATACCACCATGTATATAAAGGGAGACCCCCATAGGTTTCAAAATTTTATCCGTAGGAATCCGAGTCTGTTGCCCTGTAAACATGATGCACCGAACACAACATTCAAGGAGATTTCCTACACGTATGTCAAGTCTTTCATAAATTTATTTACTGAGGTGTATATTGCAACTCACACTTACTTGGTACTCCTTTTACCTGGATTCACTTGAGTAGTCATTTCAATCATTTATGACTCCTTAAATTTGAAAATATCATCGAGCACTTGTTCTTTTGAGTTCGCTAAACCAACGAAAGTGACTAGATTCACCGTTTTGTCCTTTTCTTCACTCTTAAAATGTGAAAAGGCGAAGTTTTTGTTTCAAATTCTAAAATTAATTGGCTATAGAACAACATCCTTCCCATGGAAATACTTCTTAGTAGATCTTAGGTTGATACCAATTGAAACATTTCCTGAGTCTACTAGTCAAGGAAACCCCTCTCATAGTAATCCTAGTCCTTTTCCTTATTCTAGAAATACTGGTGCTCCCTATATGGAGACGTTGTCCCTTCCTATATTGACCATTGGTCTTTTAGTTTGGTTACTTTCGACCTCGGTGATTCCGAGTGTCAAAACGGCTTTTCAACCAAGTTCTCCTCCACCCGAACAACATAAACCTCATGTTGATCCTAAAGTTTACCCCTTTCCTTCTTCACCTATTTCTTCACCTCATTATTCCTCTTCACCTTATGAAGGTCTAGATTCTAGTAACTAGGAAGTTAAGAAGAAGAAGAAGAAGAGGATGAAGAAGAAGAATAAAACTAAGTAAGGGGACAACCAAACAACTATTATTACCAATGCAACTAGTGAAGAAAAATATTCCAACCAGCTTTAGAAGGTAAAATTCCCTTGCATGTTATTTAAGGATGATCGTCTTCTTTGGAATTGTCCTAGTATCACCAAGGTCTTAGAAATGTGGTCCAAAAGGTCATCAATCTGTGGGATCGGGTAGCTATTTTGGACAGTGATCTTGTTTAGTGCCCCATAGTCAATACAGAGTCTCCAAGTCCCATCCTTATTTTGTACCAATACGATCGGTCTTCCACAAGGTGATGAACTTGACCTGATGTGACCTTTCTGCAACATCACTTGAATCTGCCTCTTAACTTCATCATTCCCCAAAACAGAGCATCGATATATTGGTCCATTGGACAACGACACACTTGGGATCATATCGATGGAGTTCTTGACTTGACAGTGCAGAGGCACCCCTACGGTTAAGGTGAAGATTTCCTCATACTCTTGCACAACCTTACCCATCTGTTGTTTTCCTCTAGAGGGGCCCTATTTGGAGGTTTTGGGAATTTTTTTCTTCTTTCCCTCAGGGCATATCATCAAGAAATTCCCTATTTTTGGAAATGAGATGACTGCATTGTTTTACTGTAACTAGAGAGATGGTGGTAGGCGGTGCTACCTCTCGTATCCTGTACAACTTATTTCCCAAGGTAAAAATAACAGCGTGAGGCCTTGACTCATACACAACATGTTAGGTCCACAAGTATGGTTGGCCTAATAATACATCACAGACATCAAGGGGAGAAACGTCACATAATACCTCATCCATGAATTGTCTTATGTTGTATCGAAGGAGACACTGTTGGCACACGTGAAGATCCCATCCTTGGTGAAGCCACCCGATGGCGTATGGTTATGTGCATCATGTGGTCGATAAGCCTAGCCACTTCATGCCCTCTACTATAATGAGGTTCTTTTGGCTCCCTCTATCGACAATGAACTGTAGTGGGGAACCCTTTACCCACATCTGGGAGTGGAAGAGAAGCTCCTCTTCCTTTTGATATTTGGGTTCCTCCTTCTGGATCTTCTTAGTGGAAATGGTGGTGTTGGGCTCCACATCGATAATCTGCTTCCCTTTTTCATTCCCTTTGTCAGGTTCTGATTTAGAGTTAGAACATGCATCTGATTCTGAAGCCTTCAGCTCGGCTACTAGTGACTACATGGCCCGACACTCACTTGTGATGCCAATGGAGCTCTTTGCGAACTCACACCACTTTTCCATGACCTTCTTTGGCTTCACAATTTTTTCCTTTGCTTTTCACTTTAGCGGGTTGTCTTAAGTTGTCACACCTTAGCTTTTTCCTTTGTTTGGTGGTTTGGGGGTACCTTTCCCTTACTTTGGATTTGTAGATCCAAAGTGTCACTTCTTTTGTTTAAAATTCTGCTCAATACTGATGGCATATCAATATGCCATGCCGAGCAAGGAGATGTGCAGGAAATCCATATTGTCTTTGATGTATATGTGTACACAATCGCATTACTTGATTACCAAATGTTTCTTAGAATCCTTGATACCCAACTTCGTGTGAAGGGTATGAAAAAAATTGGTAAACTCTCACACATCATGGTCCCTTCCCTACCACAATGTGGTCCACTTTATGTATTTGTCCTCATAGCTCCTGATAGGGTAGCACTTCTCCTTTATGGCATCTTGGAATGAATTCCAATTGGGAGTGGCTGAAAATAGTGAGGTGTTACTTTCATCCTTCTGCTCATAGTAGGTTTCCCAATTTTCCTTGACGTGGGGGTCGGCTTTGAAAAGAGAAAAAGTAATATTTTCCCGACCGAAAAAATAATGAATAGAAAAATATCCTTCCATCAAATTTAACCATTTATCTATGACATTTGCATCTATTTGGCGCTCAAATATGGAAATGTCAAAGTTTACTTGTACCTTAAAAAGTGTGGGGCCTCCAGAGTGGTTGTTGGATGTGGATGCACCATCGGTGGGCAACCGTTGAAGGATCTATGATAAGTTATCCATCGTCACATTCCTTTGTTTCCCGAGGGCCTCCTTGTGAAATACTTTGATAAGGTCTCTTGCTCCCTCATCTTTCTTTTCTTCCCTCATGGGTGGATGTCGAGGTTTGCGATGCTGATCTTGCAAGATTCAACCATATCGAGCCGCAACTCCTTATTTCCAAACCTCATTAGGGACATGAAAAGAAAAATAGAGAAAGAGTA
>APFE031619962.1:32766-54121 GCA_000404065.3 Pinus taeda | reverse complement strand
ACTGTCCCCAACCAATTCCTAACTAAAAAACTACTTTGGAATTGGTATAAAAAGACACCTAAGGGAAGGCCTAAAGGAGGAGAGAGTATAGAGCAAGGTTATTATACTGAGTTTTTTCCCCCTGATCAGATCTGAAGACCCTTGTGCCTTCTGCCCATATTGTACAGGAAACCCTTGTTTCCTTGTGATTTGATGTTCATCCCTTAGTCATGACATATTGGAGTGAGTATTGGAAGGTGACCTACTAGAGGCTTGAGGCGGGACGGATCCAGAAGGAGGCTGAGCTTTGAGCCTGCAGAAGTGGTTCAGGTGATATTGCTCTTTTTTCATACTATTCTATTTGTCTAATAAAGAAACACGTCTTGTTCCCGATACGCTTCTTTCTTTATGTTAATGATGTTCATATTTGAGTTTCATGTATGAATGGATGTCTAAAAGTTTATAACTAACTCCTTTCTTATATAGCATAAAGATCATTTTTACATAAATCTTTGTCCATATACTGCTGCATTCCTTGGAATTGTTGTTTTTGCAGGGCAAAGGAGCGGAAGGGACGTGAAGAAGGGTTTGCACCCTTGAGTAACTACCCAAACGTAGGACCTCAGGTATGTCCTTCTCACCTTAGAAATAGCTTTTTCTAGCATAATGGCTGTGTGTGTGCATGTTTCTTGACTTAGACAACTTTCAGTCTGCTAGGGTTCCACCCAAGAGCCTTAGGGGATAAAATCCCGCAACACATATACAATAATTATTAAAATAAATTGGTGTGAATGATAATAAATAACTAAGAACATGAAAGAATTTTTTCCGTTAAAAATTTCCTCTCTCTCAAGAGGGGGAAGATTGTTGTAAAATGTATCTTAGAAATCATACTAGTATGTTAGATTTCATTGGCTTAAATATGAAAGGTTGTATTGCAAGTAGTTTGAGTGTTATATTACAAATTTATTTGCTAGGGAGAAAAATATAAGAATGAGCTCGTAGCTAAAATTGTATGGAGGGTGGACCACAAGGAAAAGCATTGTGGGTCTAGACAACCAAACCTCAATAGTTGTATTTAGTGGCAATAGAGGATTAGATTAGAACTCTTGTCAAACAACTACATGATGCCCAAACAATATGGACACTGTGAAGCCAAAATTTGACTTGATTGGTAATTAGTTGATATAGAATGCGAGTAAAGGGGGTAATGTCTAGATAGGGCTTGACTCTCGGAGAGGCACTAATGGCTAGGATATATCACTTTCTCAAGTGATCCATGAGCCTCAAACTAGATGGTTTTTTCACCAAGATAGATTATGAACTATGGGGGCTCTACAAATTTGCAAAAAAATTGGGTCACTTTGGAGGAATTGAGATTGCGAGAGGATCTTGTGGAGGTTTGAAAGTTAAATGAAAATGCCTTGAAATATTATAATGCCGAAATAAGGGCGGATGATGACCAAAAATGATGGTCTCTTAACCATTCCATGAATTATTCTTCCAAAAAGGGATATAAAGTTGTAACCCAAGAAGGATTAGTGGGATAATAAACTTGGTGGGGGAAAACCATATGCAATTTAAAGGGTTTCTGCAGGAATAAAATCTTAATATGTATGGAATTAAACCAAAAAATCCTCTTATGGTGAATTGATGACTCTCAAATTAACTCTACAATTAGATTAGGAATATGAGATAAAGATCCTTTATTGTTGGTTATACAAGAGATTTGGAAAGAAGCATTTTATTAACTTTTTACTTCAGAACACATTTTTGGTAATATACAACAGCAAATGATAAGATTTCGACATGAGATATGTGAGACTATTTAGAATGGACTGTCATTGAGCGGTAAATTTCATTTCTTCCGATAAAAAGTAGATTGTGCATATTAAAGATTTAATTTTATATTTTTATATGTTTTTAAATGATTATTTGCATCATCCAACAATGACAACCGACGGTTTATTAATTTGTTTTGTGGGGTTACGAAAGCATAAATCATACCGACGTCCCATTCAACTTTTTATTTTATAAACGGAAAAAGCAACACAAAGTTATATAAATAAATAGAGGCTAATGGAAATTTATGGAAGGAATAAATAAGCGAATAAAACCGCGAATCCAGCTTTTCTGTCTATCTATAGAGCGAGGAGCTTTATTTATTTCTGTTTATAGATTCTGTGTACAGAGCTTGGAGCTTCATTTATGTATATAGATAAAAAGTGGCATGCTGTCTTAACGGAAGAGAGCTGGCTGGTAAGTCTTATTGAAAAACTCAGAGCACAAAGAAAGCTAAGGTTGAGAACGCAGCGTGGTAGAATTTCAACAATTTTTTTGTGGTTTTTTTTTTTTTATTTACGAAGAGAAATTACAGTTAGTCTACCTCAGAGTTTTATAGACTGAATCACTTCTCCGGAGTCCTCAGAAAAAGATTAAGGTTAACAACAACATGAATGATGGAAGTTTGCCAGTGGGTCCATCATTCACAGTGGTAACATACAATGTTCTGGCAGATAGGTATGCTACTTCACAGAAGTTTCCCAACTGTCCGTCCTTTGCTCTCGCCTGGGAATACCGCAAACGAAACCTGCTAAAAGAAATGTTAGAATGTCAGGCGGACATCATTTGCCTCCAAGAAGTGCAACACAACCACTTTTGTAAATTTTTCAAACCAGAACTGGCCAAACTAGGATATGAGGGGCTGTTTAAAGAAAAGAAGAGAGAATATTTCACTGAAACTATTGACGGTTGTGCAACGTTTTATAAAGTGAAGGAGTTTGAGTTGATAAGATGGTGGTGGATAGATTTAAGATACAAAGACAACATTGCCCTGCATGTTCATCTTTCGTTCAAAAAGACTAATCAACGTGTGGTCATAGCTAATACACACATTCATGCAAACCCACAAAACAGTGATATAAAGTTGTTGCAGATTGATTGTTTGCTCAGAAGTTTGGAGAAAGAGTTGGAGCAAGAGAATGACTCTGTCTCTGATATTCCTCTTGTAATATGTGGGGACTTCAATTCTTTGCCGGGAAGCGCCGCCCACTCACTTCTTATAAAAGGCTTTATCCATAGTTTACACAAGGAATTTCGCCATACATTACCGTTAGCAAGTGCTTATTCTTCCTATTTTCAATGCAATACTTTGCGGGCAGACATTCATAAAATAATGGATCGTGAAACCGGGGAGCCCCGTTTCACTAACTTCGTGAAGAATGACCGGGAAACATTTAAGGAAACGTTGGATTACATTCTCTACAGTACCACGGAGTTGAAAGTGGTGTCGTTACTGGAGTTGGTTGACGAGGATGAGGTCAAGCACAGTGGACTTCCTACTGTTCATCGCTCTTCCGATCACATCCCAATTGCAGCGGAGTTTACTTTCAACTCGCTTCCCAAACAGCAGTAAATAGTAAATAGGCTTTATTTATTTTGTCGCAATATTTAGCTGGAAATATTTTTCTTAATCTTTTTTTAAACGTATTTATTACTCTGGGATTTTTGAAACATATTTATTACTGTGAGTCTTTTAAAACATATTTCTGTATAATGTCAACCTTGTTTACACTTAGCTGGATAACATTTTATTAATTTAGTTTCTTAAAAACATATTGTTGGGTAATGTCTTAGCTTGGCTAAGTTATTATTGAAAGTTTTACTAAAAAGTTTTTCAAATTATATGGTTTCATGACAAAAGAATAAAATTGAAATACTTATTATTCATTTGTTTAGTTTTTTGGAAATATTTTTCTTAATCTGAGTTTTTTAAACATATTTATTGCTCTGAGATTTTTGAAACATAATTATTACTCTAGTTTCTTAAAACATATTTCTATATAATGTTAGCCATGATTACACTTATTGGATAACATTTTATTAATTTAGTTTTTTTTAAACTTATTACTGTCCCAGTTTGTCTAAGTTATTATTGAAAGTTTTACCTTTTTAACTTTTTCAGATTTTCAAATTAAAGGGTTTTTATGGCAAAAGAATAAAATTAAAATATTTGATTATTCATTTGCTTGGTTTTTATGGAAGTATTTTTCTTAATCTGAGTTTTTAAAACATATTTCTGTATAATGTCAGCTCTGGTTACACTACACTTCACTTCACTCGATAACATTTTATTAATTTAGTTTTTTTTTTTAAGTTTTTCACTTTTTAAGTTTTTCAAATTATATGGTTTTTCAAGATAGAAGCTTTTGGTATACAAGCTCAATGGAGTAGAGAATATCCTCTGGGGGGATTCATAGAGTGTCTAAGGGCAAATTAATTTGTTTCTCTAATCAATGGAGGAAAGGTTACCCACAAAGTAAAGCCTAGAGCTAATAAGGGCAACAACTAGAGGGATAGGGGGAGAAGAAAGATCCAGGGAATAGTTAGGATTATTACCATTCATGTGAGGATTTTCATGTTGATTATTGATTTGATCATTGATTTGGTGATAATTATTTTTATTACTAAATTGATTAACAATGTTTTCATATTTATTTGATCATTACTAATTTGACTATTAATATTATTATTAATTTGTATATAATAGTATTATTATTATTATTATTATTATGATAAGTGGAAATGAAAAGAACACAAGTGTGTGGGATATATAGTTGTGACCTATAAGCATCACTTAATGAGAAATACAATGTTAGCACTTTCTTGGAAAATTCCATCTTACATGAATATCCTAGTTTTGAAAGGCGTACTTACATGACTATCATCAAAGAATATTGTAGACTATCCCAGGCTTGTAGTATAGAATTACCAAACAAAGGGTCTTGGAAATTCATCAACCAAGGGTTCTCCCCAACATGAAGTCCCAATTAGACATCACACAATTGGGAGTAAGATCCCCATCGAGCCTATCAACCCTGTTGCCATTTATTCTTATATATTTTCCTTTGGCTCTAACTTTCAACAAGAGAGAAGAACATGCTACCCTTGAAGGATTTTGTTATTAAGTAAAATTTCTAAGACACATGTATCCAATGAAAACGATTATCTCCAACAGCAGAGCATTGGAGCTGCTCCTTTCTCATAAGAATAACTAGCTTATCTCTCTAATGCCTTGTGGGAGGAGCTGAGGTGAAAAAGTCCTTTGCTCATACAATGAGGGTGTATATATAAAATTTCCTATTGGTGGTACCAGAAATCCATTAACCAAGGATTCTCCCCAATGTGAAGTCCCAATTAGACATCACACCATTTGTAATAAGATCTCCACCAAGCATGTCAACCAGGTTTCTATTTATTCTTATAGATTTTCCCTCGCTCTAACTGTCAACAAGAGAGAAGAACACATGTGTGCATTCAAGAAGAAAGAATGTGTGTCTAGTGACGGTTCAGTTGTAGGTGTGTCAAAGTTCTTCTACTCAAAGTAAAGAGTAAAGGGAACCTCTAAGAGACGGGTAATACTAGCACCATATTAGATACACTCAAACAAGAAGGATCCATCTAACATCCGGTGGAAGAGTCCACAAAATATATGACATGAATGACAATCAATCAATGAGACATATATTTTAATTATTTTGTGGATTAGTTCACAAGGATTGGACAATGATTACAACCATTACAACAAATTCTAAATAAGATAAGTACTAAAATAACTGAAATACTCCAAGAACTTTATCACAGATGAAAGCCAACATGAAATACAAACATTTGCATAATAGTATTACAAATATTCATTATTAAGTAAAATTTCTAAGACACATGTATCCAATGAACATCATTATCTCCAATAGTAGAGCATTGGAGCCACTCCTTTCTCCTCAAAAGGACCAGCTTATCTCATTAATGCCTTGTGGGAGGAGCCAAGGTTAAAAAGTCCATTGCTCATACAACAAAGGTGTATATATAACCAATAGGTGGTTATTCACCTTTGTTGTAACTCTTTGACTACCCTCATGAGTGGAAGAGGGATCTAAACTAATTAAGATGAGAAGAGGTTGTCCCTTCAGAGAAGCATATATAAGACCTTCAACATTTGTTTTCTCGTTTAGATTTTCTCCTTGTCCTTCTCTACTTGATTGGATGAGTTTGAGAACATGGAAAAATAAAAGCCTGAGTGCAGGCATCACGTTTTCATAATAGACATGGAGGTCATGGTTTGACATAAGGCTTTCTCAACTTAAGGATCATATTTTTTGTCAGAACATCATAAATCAAAATTTGTAACCAATACAAGGAAGAAGGAGAAAAAGTTAGCCAAATTTTGCATTGTTACAAAGTGACTTCCTATTTTTCCACATTCCCTTGGATCCAATAGAGAATCTTCATGCATGGTCTCACATAATGAAAGGAAATACAACATACGTCAAGGAAACAAAACTAGAAGACAAGACAAAAATGGCTAAAGAAAAACATGATGTGAAACCAAAAATTAGAAAACACAAGGAAAACTACAAGAAGCGAATGCACGATGGATGTGTAGGTAAACTAAAATGAAATTAGACCTACACCTAGCCTAACCAACTAGAAGGTTAGGGTCACATATAATGGAATTTCCAATGTATCACCTTAATTTTTCCCCGACTGCAATCACAAATATGCAATCAATTTAAACATATATAAAACAACGTGGAATAGAAAATATAAGAACTTGAAGAACTTGCACAAAAATTTAAAGGTCTTTCTTGTTTGTAAAAATATAGGCCATAGACAACACTTCTAACCAGTTTATGTTCTTGCTTTTTTTGTGATGGACCATGCGAGGTAACTCTGATCCAACCATTTAGCGATTGGATCATAAAATTCATGATAATCCTCTTGAAAACCTGAAAATATTTGGAAAGATGAATTTTCAATTAGAGGCATGGGATTACAATGAGAATCTTGTCAAGGAAAATAGATCCGATCATATTTAGTAGTCATGTCAAGATAATGAGGACCTGACATACCAATCAAGAAAGGTTGAAGTTCCTCAACATCTTGACCAATACTCGAAAAGTGTGATGTTAAACCATAAAGATTGAATGGTGTAAACCAATTATCCTTTGATGTGTTAATGGGAAAATAGTAAGATGAATGACAATCATCAGACACAAAATCATGATCAGATGAGTTGGTTAAAGAACTAGATTCCTAGTCTCTTATTAACAAAGATAAACCAATTTTGACAACTTTGTGGATGCTCTGAATAATCAAACCAACTTCCTTGTAGGTAGAATGTGATGAATCATTTTCTTGGAACTAGTGATGAATTATGCAAACATCACAATCATCCAAAGAATTTAAAAGGTATGCCAATGCAACAAACACATGGGACCAGTCAAGACATAGTGAGTGAATATGAATTTGGTTTACGTGATGACCTGTGTATTCATTATCACTCAAGAGGATTTCAGGTGTGATGAAGGGAAATATTTACAATACAACATTCACAAGGAAAACTAGCAGTTGATTCAGTGACTACTAAGAAATTAATATGATATGCATGATCCCTTTAGCAAAATATGGTCTTTGGAGTGATCAACTTCAGAGTTCCATGACTCTATGAGAGATACACATTCCAAACCTGAGGTTGATGTGAGAGATATTTTCATGAAGACAAATGAACCAAAAAACATTTCTGAACCCGCTCAAAAGTTAAATCTTGAAAATTTTAAAGATTACATCCGAAATGCCAAACATTTTTCAAAAAATGAATTTTCATCAAGTGAAACCATGAAAAGAGAATCACTGTGCAGGAGAAACTAGATGTGACTTAGTCTAGGGGGCTTACAAGGGTCGTGAGATCATGATATAACCATCAATGGAATTTGAAATTCCTTGACTCTCTCGCAGGTCCTAGAACTTTCCAAGATTGTAAAGTCACATTTTGAATATTGAACCAAATCATGCATGGTTTGAGGATAGTTGTTATGTGTAACAATCCTATATAAAATGTCCATGTAATAAAAGTTAATAAAGGTAAAATAATAACCATGGCCATGGGACACATATTCCTAGCCGAATGTTGTGAAAAGCATCCTAGTGTGGGTATTCGTTTGGTTTATTATGGATATGAAAATTGGGAAAGGTAACGGTAAGGGCTTTGGAAGACAAGATTGAATGTATTGGCATTTATTTATGAAATTAATGGAAAATAGGAGAAAAGGAAGTTGAAAGGTCACATGTTTCATGTGAGGAGGAAAATTAAGGAAAATAATTAAAAATTAATAAAATAGAGGCCTCATTAATAAAAAAAGGCTTCTAAGCATCAATTCATGTCTTTGGTCAGTTAAGAACTTTGTCAGTTCTATTTCGGAGCTCTCATTTTATCCTCTTTCTCTCATACTCTTGGATACTTCGAGTTTTCTTTGAGAAATCTTGAAGGATTTTGGTATTCTTGGGATTTGGAGAAAGAAGGTGAAGGAAGAGCAAGAAAGCACAAGAGGATATTGCAATCAACAAATGCAATGGCTTTTTCTTGTAGGTATTGAGTTTCATGTATGGTTTCATTACTAGTTTTCGCATTCATGGCATATGCATGAGGTTTCTTGGTCATGTTTTTCATTTCCATGGAGGATTTCCTAGATTGACAGTGGTTTTTCCTACCTTTTCAATTTCCTAGATAGCCATGGTCTTGTGGGAGAATTTTGCACTTTGTTTTTTGGTTGGTTCTCATGCTCCCTTGGTTGTTATTAGTTACTAGAAACTTCGTTCGACAAACGTTCAGGAGACCTATAACAAATTGGGTTGAGTTATTAATCCTGAAGCTGTGGTTGGACAAATTCTTTGGAGCCCTTGGTGGGTTGAGTTACTAGTCTTAAAGCCTTGGTTAGAAAAAAACTCTGGAGCCCAATAGTAGTTGTGGTTGAGTTACTAATCCTGGAGGCTTGGCTGGAACAGATGCTCTAGATCCATGGAAATATTTGGTAGAAACCAATATGATGATGGGTAATGACTTCCGATCATGAGGATGAACCATTGGTTGAGGGTTGAGGTGGTTTGGCCTCTTGAAGCCCATGTACGATTTTGATGGATTTGTTCTATGACAACCCACATTGATGCTTGGAATATGGCATGGGGATGGTTGGCTGAAGAGATGATAGGTTTAGCCAATCTATGGTTAGGTGGAATGTGGAAGTCCCAAACTTGGTTGGAATTTACATTCAACAATAAGGTATATCTTCCTCGCTGGTATTTTATGTGTAAACATACTTGTTTCTATGTGGTTTATATGGTTTTTATATCCTTTATATTTATGTTGGTTATATGGTGCTTATGATGAGTTTTATGACAGCGAAAATGTATGGCTCTCATCATGTTTTGGTTAATCACTAAATGGACAATGAATATAAGGCTTAATAGATGCTAATATAGTTATTGTGATGGGGCATCAATGATTCTTAGTGATTTGCATATAATTATGAGACACATATGCTTAGATATGTTGTTTAAACTAGTAAAATGCATATTTGTGACATGTTTAACGAAATTTTTGTCATGGCATCAACCAAATGTTGATTTTTTTTAAAGAAATCCCAATCCACATCTTCTAGAAATTCATAACAAAATTGAAGGAATTTATTAGAGAAATCATCAACTTATTCATTAGTCTTGATTCTTAATTGGATAAGTCTCTTATAAACATTTCAGTAATCATACCTATCAAAGGATCGATAAAGTTCCTTCAGGAAATGATGAAAATAATGGATGAAGATAGGTGATAAAGTATGGCATCATTGATTAACCAGACCTTAAAGGGTAATGAAGAAAAGAACAGAGGAAAACTTTTCACCATCAATTTGGTAAGATTCACAAGATTTAAGAATATCATAAATGTGCATGGATATGGATGTTCCATCCTCACCATCAAAATTTAACTGAGACTAGTGATAGAGATGTTCATTAGGGATTGAAAATTGATAAAGCGTTAAATTAGAGAAACACCCCAGGAGTAAGATTTGACGATGATCCATTTGAGATGAGAGGTTCAAAACACACTCAATAGGAACAACTTGTCATCTAGAACTCCTAGCACCATCATTGAAGGTGTTGTAAATACATAAACCAATGGGTCTCTTCGATGTGAATTCCTGATTACAGCTCACACCATTTGGAATAGGAGCACCATCTAGAGTATTAGCCTAGTTTCCATCTATTCTTATAGATATGCCTTAGTTGTAACTGTCAATAAGAGAGACGAACACATGTGTTCCTTTTAAATGTTGGAAGGTGTGTTTGGTGAGGGTTTAGCTATAGGTGTGTCTAATTTCTTCTACTATGGAGGGAAATAGTAAATTGAGCCACTAAGAAAGAGATAATAGTACCACCTTATTAGAGACACATGTAACCAAGAAGCGTCTGTTTAACATCCAGTGGAGTCTTCCACAAAATATGTGATGATGATCCATAAATTATTGTGGATATTCCACTGGATAGTTCATCACAACATATATGATAGCATTATCTTAAAAAGCTTAGATTCTACACTATTACAGTGTTATTAAAATTTAAGATATGTATAATTAACAACATCTATTGCATGCATGAGAATATAAATGTTGTAGAAATGTAGAGAATGAAAAAACAAGCTCACACACACTTAAGACACAATATATGCTCTCTGGGAAACCATTTTTGGAGAAAATTGAGCAGGAAGGTGAGGCCACTTCGGTCCCTTTCTCTGTCTTGAAATATGGTTGCAGGTAAATATAAGTAATGTTTCTGGCCCGTGGGCTTCTATAGTGCACAACTCCTATCTATGTTCTCTACCTCCTATCTCTCCTGGCTATCTTTTCCTTTCCATGTCACAAAATTCTCTTGCAACAATGGAATGCATCTTCCTCCTAGTGGGCTGGTTATAACACAACCTGATAGCCTACTAGTGGTTAATTTTCAGTACATAAACTATTAACTTGAGGTACAAAACATAATCTTCTAGAGTATTTTAAATCACAAACATGTTGCTATACCATTTTACATGAATAATGGGGTCTAACGTGGGATCCTGTCAAACTACAGCTATGAAAACAGGACAATCAACATAGGAGTGGCATAACTTTTTCATATAGAATCTGATTGACGTGATTCTTTTGTCATTGGAAAGCTAATTGTGTGTATAATAGAAGAGAATGATGTGTCATTAAGCTGCAAAGGTTTAACCCAGAAAAAAATAGTTTGAAGCCTCAAAACACTCTTCGAAGGTTTGAGGCCCCATCTTGCCAAATTGGGTCCCACCAATAAAAACAGCCCCATGAGATGATTCCTCCACTTTTTCTACTTCAAATGCATTGAGATGGATGAAAAATAATATAATGATCCAATCCGAATCGTACCTCCCCATTTTGGGAGCATTTTGGTCCTCAAAATATTTCGTTGAATGAGGTGAGGACATTTTTCCTCCACCCTTTCTTAGGTGTACCATTTAGCTTTGCCTGGAAGTTCTACCTTCAACCCAATACACCAAAGGTCTTATTGCCTTTACATTGTAGTTCTAGACCTCTTCTGCAAAACTGTAGCTTCCGCCAACTCTGCTAACGAGCCTCATCATTGGTTAATTATATGGGCCTTAATTGACCTCGAGCTATTCAAATCAACTCTTCTCGCAATTTATTACACGTTTTGATTATATTTTGTTTAATGATATGAGTTAATGTGAGATATTATTCATAGTGGACTAATATGCATTGAATGCAGGTTTGGAAGAGAAAATTAAAGAATTTTTCCAAGACTAAGGTTTGAAACTTGAATGGGACAAGGGAGAGAGATTGTAGGAGGTAAATCCTCCTTATTTACTGCTCCCCCATTCTAATAATCCTTTAATCAAACCATCTTAGACTGCAGTCAACCAAGTCATGAAGATCAAAAGGAAGTTGAGCAAGTGATAGAGAAAGAGTCAGTTCATCTCGAGTTTGGGAGCTGAGCCTCCCTATATTTAAGGAATTAATTGGGGAATTTGGTTGTATAAGTAGAGAGGCCTAGAGCCTCATTAGGATTCGAATTTTTGTTGTAAACACACTAGTTATTTTCAAGCTCTAGACTTGTGGAAGACATTGATGTAATTTTTTGTTTTGAGAATGAAAATAAACGTTTTCTTGATCCAACACTGAGTTAACTAAGAGGGCTGAAGCTCTGGGGTTAGGGCCCAACTGTAGTAGCAAAGGTTCGTCTTCTTGTATCTATATTCTTGGCTTAGTTTCATAGATTCATAGATTCATGGTCAAATTCTCTTTAGAAGTATTTCATTGCAAGTAATGTAGATTTGATAAGTTGTTTATTATTTTGCTTCTATTTGTGATTTACTTCAGTGGTAGGTTAGAAGGGATAAAAAGAGAATGACAAAGCTTTTAGTAGGTGTGTTGGCCTCACCTATTCCATCAAGGATCAGGATTTGAGGAAAAGACCCTTGTGCAACGCCAAAAAGATAGATTTCCTTTTTCTCATAAGATTTAGATTTTACTGTACTTGAACCAACATTTGATCAGTTTTGAAAGTGTAGGATTTAATCACCGTCTCTTCCATATTTAGTCTTACAGAAGTTGTCATCCATGATTCCATATTATTCAACAATTTTCCTGATGCATGAAGTAGACAACTAGTTCATTAAATTCTTCTTTTCTAGCTTTCTAGAATTCTTCATGTTTGCATGACTTTTTGGCAATTATAGATGTTTGATGCAGAGTAGGTGCTTAAGAAATATAGAGAGATATCATAGCAGGAAACCAAATTCCAACTTCATCCATTGATATTCATTCCTTTCTTTCACCAAGACCTTCACCAATCTCAACATTTTACATAGAAATTCCTCCATGCATGTTGAGTGTTTCCAACCATCTCATAACCTTGGTATTCAGTTCTGAGTGATCCTAGGAATTTTCTCACTCCATTCCACCAATCCATCACCCTTCCTTAGCCTTCCATCACCTCCATAAACCATCATTTTTCTCTTGGCTATATCATGTAGAAATATAGGGAATCTTGTAGACTTCTAGTACATCTTGTAGGTTTTCCTCTAGTGGCCTATTTTGAGGCTGAATTGAGGGAAAATACCTAGGAAGCCACACCAGGTTACCCAAGGGTCTCCCAAGCCTTACAACCATCTCCTAAACCTCCTAGACATCCACTAGCATCACTAAGCCACCTTCCACATCACTAAAAGAGTTTAGTGTTTACACTTGATTTTCCATAAAAAGAATAAAGAGAACAAAACAAATTTATTTCAGTCCTTTACATGCACAATAGCAATCTTTGATGTCTTGAAATTCCATGCTTTAGACAGTAGCATTTCATACATGTTAAATAGACATTCTTGTAAAGAATAGTTTCTCAACAGTTAGTTAGAGAATGGTGTGTTTTTAGCATAGGATTTTAGTCATTTTCCTTATTGAAATAGACAAGCTTTCTCCTAGAGTAGATTTCTCTTTCTTTCATCAACAATCAAGCTTCTTTTGAATCCATAGAAGTATGGCTTGAAAACCCTAGTGGTCTCTCGCCAGCTGAACAGTGGCAAAAGGAAGAACCATCACTTTTACTTATGTATACAACACTATCACCTCCAAGTTTGTATGAACCCCAAGTTGTTAAAGTAAATCTAGTAGCTTCAAGAGTTGCAACATTCTTGTTGCAATATTAGCGCCCATCACTTTTTCGTACCTTTTCCGGGGAGGTGTCTAAGTAATATGTGATTACTGCTTTCTTTCTTCTATTTCTTGCTTCTAATATTTTTCTCTTAGTTTCATTTCTGCAAAAGTAATTTAGCTTGCTTCCTCTTTCATTCTGCATTCTTTTCTTTCCTTTCCATTCTGCAAGTAGGATTTCAATCAAGCAATTAGTTTTTCATTCAATCAGTATTATTTCATTTAGTCTGCAATTTCAATTCTACAAATACTTTCCAAGCTTGAAAAACAAAAATAAAAAGAAAACAAAAACATTTCTTTTCATGCCTCATAGGAATAGGGATAACTTAGGGAAATTTTTGCAAATACCCCCACTGCATCAAACAAATAACCTTCCCTCTTCTTCAATGGCTGTGAATTGGAGGAAGCCTTAGGTTAGAAACAAGACATATTTGAAGAACCTACAGGGGATGAAGAAGGAGAACCCATTCATACTGAACCTATGGATGAAAAATAAAATGATAGAGGATATAGAGAAAGAGTTGAGGGTGCCTTCCCCATCAAGGAAACCAATGGAGATACCAATATGAAAAATATAAGCCCTTCTTCCCTTCCTCATTTCCATGGCCTGACCACAAAAGACCCAAATGTTTTTGTATTTGAGTTTGTTGTCATATAACAAACCTATGACTATACAAATGATGAGCAGAAGTTGAAACTTTTTCCATCCACTCCCAAGGATGCAACTTTGCGATGGTTCATGGGCTTACCTAGAGATAGCATCACAACTTGGGCTCAGATGTAGCAAGACTTCAACAACAATTATCAGGAATAATGTAGGTCTAAAGACACTCAAGAGGAAATTTTTAGGAGGACCTTAGACAATGATGAATCCTTAGAGGAGTATGAATAAATATTCTAGCTTAACTACAAAAGGGCTACGTGCACACTTGACCGTGAGTCACTAAAGCTAGTTCTAATTAGAGGATTAAGGGAAGATCTTATGGATACCCTACACTTGTTAGCAGGAGGGCATATCTACCACTTACCCTATGATGATATCAAGACTATCTTTAGAAACCATTCTAGGGTAACTAGGAAAAAGGGTAGGGGTAGTCAACCTATGATCAGTCCATCCTCTTCCAATTCATCCATCAAGGGTGAAATTGGAAATATGTTGGAGTATTTCAAAAGTGAGATGTTGCAAACCCTTTCCCTACATATGGAAACTATGCACATTAAGAGAAATCAGGAGGAAGCAGGGAGACCCTTGGCCATTTTCTATCTTAGATGCAGGCATCCTAGGAATGAATTTCCATTGAATTCTATTGAAATTCATTCAATTTGTGAAGAAAACCACTCCATATAGAAGCTCCCCTCTTTTCCTGGACTCAAAGCTGGATATCAAGGAGCTAAAGGGATCACTGAGAAGCTCTGCTACATAAACCAAAGGAGACCTCACGGGCCTAGGCCATACTACCAGGGAAAGAAAGGTTTATCACATGTAGATTAGAACCCAAATTAAAGCACATCCATACCTTCTTTGGGGGCCCCTTCTCATCCTTCCTGGTCTACACCTCCTTCTTGGTCGTTTTCACCTCAGTATCATTGACAGCTAGCCAATTAGTCATTTCAACCATATGCTCCACCACAACCTTAGTGGAATGTACATCCCTAGTGGTGGAGGCCCCCGTACAACAATGTTCCAGCTTTGTTGCCTTCACCACCCGCCCAACCACAACTTTTACAGTATGCTCCACATAAAAAACTCCAACTGCCTACCTAGCCAAATCCAAACCTAAACAACAGATAAGCACAACAAGTCTAAAGTGTTGAGACACCATATCCATCTTATGTTTTGGAGATTTAGGAAATCAACCTGAGATTTGGGAGAGTAATCCCAAACAACTAACCTCTACCTCCACCTAAGGAGGATGAGGAAGAAAGAGAGGAAAGCATGCTTAAATTGAATCCACCACACTTTCATGAGAGATTAACCCAACCACTCCATCCTACCCCAGAAGAGATTGAATTTCTGGGAGAATTGAAAAAACTATTTGTTAAAATTCCACTTCTTCAAGGTATTAAAGATGTACCTATTTACAACAATTTTATTAAGGATAAGTTCTTCAAGCATCTATGGAGGCAAAGAAGAGATTCCCCTACCATTAATGCCATTGGGCAACTGTCTGACTTAATGCTTGGGCAGGTAATATGTCCAAAGTATTTTGACCCTGGAAGCACTATAGTAGATGTGCACATCAATGGCACCATCGTCCCACACACTTTGATCGATCTTGGGGCTTCCATTAATGTGATGACCAAGGACACCATGCTCAGGCTCAACCTCAAAAGTCCATTGAGAAAGACCACAATAGTTCTGCAACTTGCAGACTGCTCCACAGTGACCCCCGAGGGGATTATGGATGATGTGATTGTCTCCATTGATTCTTAGGAAGACCCTGCATATTTCCTAGTTCTCTCTCCTGAGGCTACGCTTACTGGTTACCCTTTCATCCTTTGGAGGCCCTAGTTAGCCACTACTAATGCTTACGTTAGATGCAAAGCTAGAAATATGACCATTATGAATGGACATATGTCCAAATAGTTACCCTATAGCTCAGCCATCTCTAGAACATGACTTACCTTTGTGGTTGGAAGAGGAGGAGGAAGATGAAGTTTATTCCACCCAACTGTATACTTTAGAAACAAAACTGGGTGGGGGATAGTAGGATTAGGATGACTTGATCGAACACATACTCCAAATTCCAACTCCCAGTACATTGTCCTTAGAACAAGTAGTAAAGGAAACCCAAAAAAACCATCAAATTGATCTACCCTTAGCTAGCTCAAACCCTATCCATGTTAAAATCATATAATTTGGCCCTAATAGAACCTTGAAAATCAATCCATCTCTTCTCATTCTCGAAGAAGAAAAGTTGTGCAAAATGCTAGGAACATATGAATTCCTTCGCTTGGAGTTACAAAGAAATGAAGGGACTTCACCCCTAAATGTGTGCTCACCACATTTATATCAAATAAGGCTACAAGCCAGTCCAAAAACCTCAAAGGAGGATGAATCCAGATCTTAATGATATAGTTAAAGAAGAACTACAAAAACTGTTAGATGTAGGATTCATTTACCCTATCTTAGATAGTGAGTGGGTCTCCCCTTTGCCGTTGGTTCCGAAGAAAAATGGTAAGTGGAGGATTTGTGTTAATTACAGGGAGTTATACAAACTCACAAAGAAGGATAATTTCCCTCTACCTTTCATCGACCAAGTGCTATATGGGCTGGAAGGGAAAAAGTTTTTATCTTTCCTAGATGGATTCAACGGGTACAATCAAATCCATATCAGCTCGGAAGACTAGAATAAAACCACCTTAACTTTTCCTTGGGGTACTTTCACATATAGGGTGCTTCCTTTTGGCCTATGAAATGCTCCTGCCACATTTCATAGAGCAGTCCTCAGTATCTTTTGAGTTAGTCGATGATGCGGTAGAAATTTATATGGATGATTTTACAACTGATGGAGGTGAGCTCGAGGAGGCTCTATCCAACATAGGTAAGGTTGTGCACAAATGCATTGAAATTAACCTCTCTCTCAGTCCCAAAAAATGTGAATTCTTGATGACTGCAGGGATCGTGCTAGGTCATTCAACATCTCAGTAAGGACTGCAGGTATACCCAAAGAAAATAGTTATCATCCAAAGGGTCCCACCTCCACAAAAGCATAGAGATATCACAAGTTTTCTAGGGTTAGTTGGATACTACCAAAGGTTTATAAAAGACTTCAACAAGTTGGCTTCTCCTTTATTTGGGTTGTTGGCCAAGGACTCTGAGTTTGTATGGTCAAAAAGTTGTCAAGAGGCCGTCGACACCCTAAAGGACATGTTACCTACTGCACCGATTCTCCGAGGCCCAAATTGGGGACTTCCTTTTATAATTCATGTTGATGCCGCACACAAAGCCATAGGAGCATCCTAGATGTTTTCCACTCATTGAACAAATTTAAGCATTATATTACATGCTATCAAACATTTGTACATACTGACCATGTTGCAATCAAATATTTAATGAATAAACCTGATGTGAATGCCCAGATAATTAGATAATTATATCGTTACTTTGACTACAATAGTTTGATCTAATTATTATTGATAAAAGCCTCGTAAGGAAAATCTTGTTATAGATTTTTTGTCTAAATTAACTTTGCCTGCAAGTGAAGAGCGAATGGTTGATTATCAGTTACTGGATGAGAACTTATTCGCCATTTAAGTTCTCTCTCCATGGTTTTCTCACATAGAAAACTATTTGGTATCTGCACATTTCCCAAAGGATTTTTCCTCCAAGGAGAAAAGCAAGATTGCAAGGAAGAGCGTCCTCTTCACATGGATTGGGGGCAACCTCTTCAAACTAGGCCTGAATCAAATTATGAGAAGGTGTGTCAGGGAGGAGAAATTCTTTGACATCCTTCTGACCTATCATGATGGGCTTTGTGGAGGTCAATTTGAAGTAAAGAGGACAACATTTAAATTGTTACAAGTTGGGTATTATTGGCCCACTCTTCATCAGTATGTGAAAATATATACTAGTTAGTGTGATCACTATCGAGGGATGGGAAAGCCTACTCCAAGAGATGAAATGCCTTTGCAACCTAAAGTTAATTTTAAGCCATTTGACAAGTGGGGCATGGAATTTATTGGACCTATTGACCCTCCTTCCAAGAAAAAGTAGTATACCATTGTGCGCACTAACTATCTAACTAAGTGGGCTGAAACCAAGCAAATTAAGGCTGCAACCGAAGAGAAGGTCATTGAGTTCTTAAGGGAGAATGTATTTTACAAATTTGGGTACCCTAGAGAACTGGTCATTGTTCAAGGCAACCACTTTACCTCCAACATCATTGAATACTTGCTCAGCGATCACTAGATCAAGCATAGGACATCCACTCCCTATCACCCATAAGATAAAGGGAAATTCGAGGTGACCAACATAGCACTGGAGGGCGTCTTGACCAAGGTGGATAGCAACAATAGGAAATATTGGGAAGATAGACTAGTTGAGGCCACCTCAACCTATAATACCACCTCGAAGACCACCATTGGATTCACACCCTATGAACTGGTCTATGCGAAAGAGGCCCTACTTTCCATTGAATTTGAGTATAACACATTAAGGATGGCAGCCCAACTAGAACTAGACCTTAGTAGTGCACAAAAATAGAGGTTGCTCCAGTTGAACGGTTTAGATGAGTTCAGAATGCAATCCCTCCTACACACAAAGGTAACTCAAATCTAGAGGGATATCTTGCATGATAAGAACATCAAGGATAAGCAGTTCAAGAAGGTGATTGGGCTTTGTTATATGATTATAGATATAAATACTTTAAGGGCAAGTTAAGGACAATATTTTTAGGGCCTTATGTTATAGAGATATGTCATGATAGTGGTTCAATGTAGATCAAAACCATAGATGAAGAGGCCATTCCTTTACTTTTTAATGGGCACAAACTGAAAGTTTACCAGAGGCCATTGTTAAAGAAATAGTTCATTGATGGTATCAATGTTGGCTTATATCGGCCTAACTCAGGTTCAAAAGAATTACTTAGCCAAACAAATCCCATAGCTACTGGCCCTTTTGGTAACAACGCGTGGAGAGCGGACTGAGGTCTCACCTGAGGTAGCAGGGGAGGCTGCTGGAACTAGGTTTCCGCACCCTTGGTATTTCTAGATGTGGCCTGGAGGGTTCGCGCATTATTTTATAGCCCCACGCTGCTCTGCTTCTGTGTAGATCCGGATCTGAGTTAATTTGTAATATTAATTACTCGTTGAGGTATTATAAATCAAATCTACTGTTGGGTCCCTATAGTACTAGTTATTACCCCATTACTATTGTAGTTGCATCCCTTATTAATATTGTTGTGCCCCTGTTGTCCCCATATTGTTATTACTATGCCCCATAGAATCCCTCTATTGTTATTTTTGTGGCTTTATATTATTATTGTTAGGTCGGTTGGGCTATATTATGACTCCTTAGACTCCTATATATAGAAAGGAGGTTTTATCATTTGAATCATCCAAGTATTGTTCATTTATGTAATGTAAAGGAGGTTTCCCCCTCGAAGAGGCTGAATTTTAAGGCGTTGATCTATCTTTTCTATCTTTTTCTTGAGTTGGTATCATAACTTTTGGTATCAGAGTTTTGGATTCTAGGGTTTCGTTGCTCGAAACAGCTCGTCGTGGCATTTTCGCTATAACTTTTTTCTGCAATGTTTCAGAAGCTAAAAAAAACCGATTTGAGAATTCATCGTGCTGAAACTTGGGTCTGAAGTTTAGATATTTTCACACTATATTTGTGGAGATATGATCTGAGGAAGTTGTTATTTTTGCAGACTCCTAAATTACATTCCAAACAGGTGACTTGGGGAAAATCGTCATAACTTTCTCTCTGAGAGTCAGATTTAAATTTTGTAAGAAGGTATAGAAAGAGGACGGACTATAGTTTCTTGTATATATTTTTCAGAGCCAAAGGTTGAAAGAGTGACTCGCGGCATGTCATACAAGTTCACTCTACTAAACTAGTCTATAATCAGATCACTGTGGCAGATTTCGCATAACTCTTCCTTCGAGAATCCAATTTGGATCAGACTGGCGGCATTGGAAAGAGGAAACAGAGGGCTACTGTAGGTCACAATTTTAGAACTAGATGATTTTAATATACAGAGATACATAAGCGGCAATATCGAGATCCTACAAACTGAAAAAGGTGTGTAGATTCTTTTAAATTTTTGCTTAAGATTGTTTTGAAATTTATTTTGAAGGAATTCAAAGGGCATAGTAGAGCATTATTATTGGTAGCTGATGCCCCGAGGAAAGAAAATGAAAACACCTAGTAAGGAACCTGAAAACTCTAGCATGACTCATGAAGAAGAGGAAGAAATGCAACATGATATATCAAAATTACAAGGCCAAGTGCAACAACTGTCCCTTGCACAAAAAGGAACAAAATCTAAGATGGATGGTTTAAAGATAGATGTAGAAGCTAAGATGGATGGGTTAAAGAAAGCTGTAAAAGATGGACTGTTTAAAGAAAGGTGCAGAATCTAACATGATTGACGTGGAAGCTAAGATGGATGATTTGAAGATATATTTGAAGACAAACATGGAAGATTTGAAGACAGCCATGGAAGATTTGAAGACAGATTTGAAGACAGATTTAACAAAGTTTCTACAAGAAATGCTTACTGATGGTGAAAGGGTAGTAAAGGAAACTCATGATGAGAACAAAAGAAATGTTAATCAATATTTCATAGACTCTAATGTTCGATCGAAGACCCACTATATTCCAAAAATCGATATGGGCAAGTTTGATGGCAAGGATCCCGCAACATGGATATTACAGATGGAGCAATTTTTTGATCTCACTAATGTGCAAAACACACAAAAGTTACGTATTTCAACTTTATATTTGGAACCAAATTAGTTTGTATGGTATCAATGGCTTTGCTCTCGTAAACAATTTATCACTTGGACAATTTTTACGGAAGAATTGATAGCACATTATGAGGATACAAAAAGCAACACTTTTTTTAGCCAATTGATAAGTCTCAAACAAAAGGGTTCAATAATGGAGCACATTGAGGAGTTCCAAAAATTGAACATAAGGGTAAAAGATATTCCAGAGGAGCATAGGATTGATGTGGTCATAGGGTCTTTAAAGGATAATATCCAACATGATGTTCGCCTTTGGGAACCTGATTCATTAGAGAAGGGATTCAGGTTAGCAAGAAAAATGGAAAGCAAAACTATGGCAACCAGGA
>APFE031619961.1:0-16804 GCA_000404065.3 Pinus taeda | reverse complement strand
AAAAAAAAAAATCAACGTGGCTATTTCCGTTAAAACAAATATTTTACCAAAAAAACTATATTTTAAAAAAACATTATCCACATTGATAAGTTAATAAATAATATAATAACCTTCTATTCTATACATTAAATATCCCTTTAATTGATGATTAATTTTAAAAACTATAAACTATAAATCAAACCCAACACGATTCGCGTGATAGCGAACGTACACATTGTTTCTTCAATAGAAGATACGCTGAAGGGACTCCCGCGTACCCTCACCGAACCTGTACATATTATGTTAAGGGCTAAAATATATACATAATATTTGTGGTATGACAACTCTGTTATCGTGAAAAAGTTTGAGAATATATACCAGTTAAATCAATATAAAAATATAGTTATTATATTTTTTAATAAGAAAATTTGAATTAACATTGCTTAACATTGTTGTAGGCTACAATCACATGGCTTTAATGCTATAATCGTATGATTTGCCAGGTAACATTGTTTAACATCGTTGTAGGCTATACAGTGATATGGGGTTTAACGGTGAGTTTTAGTGGGTGAAACTCATGAGATCAGGGTTCAAATCTCATTGAGTATATAAATATGACCTGTTGTGTCTTGGCTAGAAGAGTAGGCGACCCCATAGTGGATGTCTCCCCTCTTGTTGAGGCATAAGTTACCGTCTATTGTGCGGCGTAGGCAGTGGCTCATAGCCTAGGTTTCAGGATAACTCTCACCAGTTGCCTCTTGTTGAGGCATAAGTTACCTGCTATTGTGCAGAGTAGGCAGTTGCTCATAGCCTATGTTTCAGGATAACTCTCACCAGTTACCAATTATCCTAGATTAAAAATAAAAATAAAAATAGCCTAGGTTTCAGGATAACTCTCACCAGTTACCAATTATCCTAGATTAAAAATAAAAATAAAAATAAAAACATTGTTGTAGGCCCACACCCGTGAGATCAAATTAGATTTGATCCTGGGCCTCAGTTGCTCATAGCCTAGGTTTCAGGATAACTCTCACCAGTTACCAATTATCCTAGATTAAAAATAAAAATAAACATAGCCTAGGTTTCAGGATAACTCTCACCAGTTACCAATTATCCTAGATTAAAAATAAAAATAAAAATAAAAACATTGTTGTAGGCCCACACGCGTGAGATCAAATTAGATTTGATCCTGGGCCTCAGTTGCTCATAGCCTAGGTTTCAGGATAACTCTCACCAATTACCAATTATCCTAGATTAAAAATAAAAATAAACATAGCGTAGGTTTCAGGATAACTCTCAACAGTTACCAATTATCCTAGATTAAAAATAAAAATAAAAATAAAAACATTGTTGTAGGCCCACCCGCATGAGATCAAATTAGATTTGATCCTGGGCCTCGATCCTGGGCCTGTTCAGGATAGATTAAAAATAAAAATAAAAGTAAAAACATTGTTTGATCCTAGGCATGTTCAGGATAACTCTCACCAGTTACCGATTATCCTAGATTAAAAATAAAAATAAAAATGAAAACATTGTTGTAGGCCCACCCCCGTGAGATCAAATTAGATTTGATCCTGGGCCTCGATCCTGGGCCTGTTCAGGATAGATTAAAAATAAAGATAAAAGTAAAAACATTTTTTGATCCTAGGCAAGTAAAAACATTGTTTGATCCTAGGCCTGTTCAGGATAACTCTCACCAGTTACCGATTATCCTAGATTAAAAATAAAAATAAAAATAAAAACATTGTTGTAGGCCCACCCCCGTGAGATCAAATTAGATTTGATCCTGGGCCTGTTCAGGATAGATTAAAAATAAAAATAAAAGTAAAAACATTGTTTGATCCTAGGCCTGTTCAGGATAACTCTCACTAGTTACCGATTATCCTAGATTAAAAATAAAAATAAAAATAAAAACATTGTTGTAGGCCCACCCCCGTGAGATCAAAAAAAGAAATCAAACATGTTGTAGGCCCCACCCCCCTCAGCTAATCCTAAGACCAAATCTGAGTTTTCCAATATACAGTGGCAGCTAGTTAGATTTGACTCTCACTAGTTACCGATTATCTTAGATTAAAAATAAAAATAAAAGTAAAGACATTGTTTGATCGTGGGCCTGCTAAGTATAACTTTGACTCTCACCAGTTACCGATTATCCTAGATTAAAAATAAAAGTAAAAGTAAAAACATTGTTTGATCCTGGGCCTGTTAAGTATAACTCATCAGTTACCGATTATGATTATCCTAGATTAAAAATAAAAATAAAAGTAAAAACATTGTTTGATCCTGGGCCTGTTAAGTATAACTCATCAGTTACCGATTATAACAACTCATCAGTTACTGATTATCCTATATTAAAAATAAAAATAAAAACATTTTTGTAGGACCACCCCGGTGAGATCAAAAAAAAAAAACATTGTTGTAGGCCCACCCCCCTCAGATCATTAAGACAAACTGAGTTTCATAGTGGCAGCTAGTTAGATTTGATCCTGGGTCTGTTCAGGATAACTCTCACCAGTTACCAATTATCCTAGATTTAAAAGAAAAAAAACATTGCTGCAGGCCTAGCCCTCTCAGATCATTAAGACAAACTGAGTTTCGCAGAGAAGACATGCATATGTCATATATTGAGAACATTTGAAAAACACTTATCCAAACCAACTGTCGTAGATTAAAAATAAAAATCAAAATAAAAAAAATTGTTGTAGGCCCACCCCCGTGAGATCAAATTAGATTTGATCCTGGGCCTGTTCAGGATAGATTAAAAATAAAAATAAAAGTAAAAACATGGTTTGAAAATAAAAGTAAAAACATTGTTTGATCCTAGGCTGTTCACGATAACTCTCACCAGTTACCGATTATCCTAGATTAAAAATAAAAATAAAAATAAAAACATTGTTGTAGGCCCACCCCCCTGAGATCAACAAAAAAAAACATTGTTGTAGGCCCACCCCCTCACATAATTAAGACAAACTGAGTTTCATAGTGGCAGCTAGTTAGATTTGACTCTCACTAGTTATCGATTATCCTAGATTAAAAATAAAAATAAAAGTAAAAACATTGTTTGATCCTGGGCCTGTTAAGTATAACTCATCACTTACTGATTATCCTAGATTAACAATAAAAATAAAAACATTGTTGTAGGCCCACCCCCGTGAGATCAAAAAAAAAAAACCATTGTTTTAGGCCCACCCCCCTGAGATCATTAAGACAAACTGAGTTTCATAGTGGCAGTTAGTTAGATTTGATCCTCAGGATAACTCTCACCAGTTACCGATTATCCTAGATTCAAAAAAAAAAAAAACATTGTTGTAGGCCCAGCCCCCTCAGATCATTAAGACAAACGCAGTTTCACAGAGAAGACATGCATATGTCATATGTTGAGAACATTTGAAAAACACTTATCCAACATTGCAGGATATATATGTGTGGTTCAGAAAAACTGCGATCTCTCCTGCTAGTGTGTTGCGGAAAGCATGATCACATCTCAATGATTTGAAAAAAAAAATTGTAAAATCAGAAAAACTAATATTAGTAGATATATTAATATCTTTTCATTTATTCAAGATTGATCAAGAGCTTTACCTGTGTTCAAAATTTTGGAGGGGTCACCGATACATTGGTAGTGTAGGGGTCACCGAAAGCAATTCTCATCACCAACTCCAGCCTCTGGAGTTTTGGTGTTTGGAATCAATTTGGACGAGTCCCTTCAGTGAGCCGGATCAATTCTTGGTGTCTTGTAGATCCAGAGTTAACATGGATCTAGGTTGATAAAATCCCGCCCTTTAAATAGTACGTACTGATATGAATACCATGGGTCAATACCATGGGCTCTCATAAAGCTAGATACTATGTGTCAATACCATAGGCTCTCATAAACCTCTAGCTCACTATTAGTAATAATTTATAGAAAATAACCAAAATAATAATTTATCTTTTGTTTTTATTTTATTTTGACCAAGTTAAAAGGTTTAAATGACATTACATTACATAATCTATACTATATTGTTCTCGAAAGCACCTCTCCAAAACATTAGTAACAAAAAAACCATGACCCACTAAACTAATGAACCTACAAACCATCAATGTCAACTTTAACACAATTATTCATTTACCTAGTCAAACTTAATCTAAATTATAACATGATAATAACAATAATATTTTATGCTTGTGATATCCAAACTTTAAAATGGAAAAAAAAATCATTAATAGTATATTAATATTCTTGGCTACATTTTGTGTAACTATAAAACTGTGAGACACTAAACCAATGAACCCATAAAGCATCAATGTTGACTTTAAGACAATGACTCATTTACGTAGTCAAGGCTAATCTAAATTATAAAATGATAATAATAATAACATTTTATACTCATGATATTCAAACTTTAAAATGAAAAAAAAAAATCATTAATACTATATTAATATTTTTTACTAAATTTCAGGAACCTAAGAAAGCCACGCATGGTCCTTGACCACTGACCTCGATGTTTTTCTTACAATGTGAGTACTATTTTACAATGTGGTATTCTAGGTGTATTAAATGTCTTCATCTAATCCAAAACTATTCCAACCATAGAAATTAAATGGTTGGGTCTATACGCATCAAGCCATGATAATCATAAAAAAAACTTGCCCCATGATAAATCTGATATTCGTAGCAATGCAATTTATTAATTTATAAATAGATTTTGTTAGAATACCATGGGTCAATACCATGGCTTATGAATATCACATGCCCAGTATGACATGCCTTGATATATTTTTTTTTTTCATTTAACTAATTTAAGATAAAATAATTAAAAGGGCATAAATAACTTGGAGATAAGTAACCCTTGACTTTTGAATACTATTATGAATATTCTATCATATTCCATCAAGATTAAATTTAGACCATGGCTTATGAATATCACATGCCCAATATGAAACATCTTGATATGACATTTTCTTCATTTAACTAATTTCAAATAAATTAATTAAAAGGCCATAATTAACTTGGAGATAAATTTAAACCCTTGACTTTTGAATATTATTATGAATATTCTATCATATTCCATAAGGTTTAAATTTAGACTATGGCTTATGAGTACCACATGAACAATATGACATGCCTTGATATAATATTTTCATCATTTAACTATTTTAATATAGATAATTAAAATTACATAAATAACTTGGAGATAAATTTTAACCCTTGACTTCTCAATACTATATGAATATTCTATCATATTCCATTTAGGTTAAATTTAGACCATCAACCTACTAATTAATGAAAGTTAAGTTAAATTTGTAAAAGTCTATTCTGAAATAGTCAGAAGAAAACCATGAGTTGCTAAAACCATGAACCAACAAACCAACAATGTTCACCATAACCGGATGACTCATTTACCTAATCAAAGTTAGTCTAACTTTATCATGATTTGGGGTAAATATTGTTCTCACTCAGTCAAAACTAGTTTAAACAACACAAGTCAGGATAAAGTTTTCCCTTTTATTTTCTGATCTAATTTGTCTTCTACTAGGGATTTATTGAAATCACAATTTTTTTATGGTGTTGAATCCATATATGTAGTGAAAAAACTAGGTTAAACAACATAAATCAAGATGTCACCACAAATATTTTCTGACTAAATATACTAAAAAACTCCAAAAAGTCCACTTAAAGACTACTGCAATATTATTATTATAAATTTTAAAAATATACTAATATATGAGTTCAATAGATATACATTAAAAAAACATGTAACAAGATTGTTAATCATGGAAATGTTTGAAACAAGATTAATAGTAGAGGGGGAAAGCAGTTGAATTAGTATTAAGACTAAATTTGCAATTATTCTCAATTTATAATTTTAGTTTTACTTGGAAACCATTTAGGTAAACAAACAACAACATATCATGTAAGAAACAATGTAAATCAACACACATTATACACAACAATTAAACATTGAAACCCTTCTAGGAGAAAAACCACAAAATCTTCATTGTATTATGATGTAGATCAAAAGCCACTACTCTCATTATGTCAGGTTTCATTAACACCTACTCATAGAAGCATGAACTCCCTTAGATTTTCTTTCTAGCACCAATTCCCTCTTTGCAGAGAATTGAACAACTTACAAGAAACACCAACTCCTTCAGCAAACACCCAAATTCAAGAGGCACCGATTTACAAGTTGTACATTATGCACTCACTATGATGGAACCACCAACTTCCTCTTATGAAAAAACCAACTTGATGTCCATATGGAACTTGTTGTTTTTTGTTCTTTCTCTTAGTCATTTTGATGAATAGGTTGAATCAACTCATGATTTTCTTCAACATTCTTATTCAGCATCTCTTCTCCACTTGCTCTAACAAACTCACTATACAAGCTCACTCTCAGAAAAACTCTCTCACATGCTGCCACATTCCAAAAATCTCTCACTATGGTCACAACTGTTTTTCTCACCTATCACACATTTCTCAATGTCGTGACATCTAAATTTTACACTACTTGAGGAACACTCCAACATGGCTAATTGTTTCATTCTTCAAACCTCAATAGGACCAACACAATGGGTCTCATTTACTCAACCTCGTGACATAGGTATGGTCTCCATTACCAATTGTTACAATTGTAGGAGACCACTTCAGTATGGCTCATGATGCTTGAAATAATTGTATTAATCAGCCTAAGTATGGCTAGAATTTACTCCCTTTGAATTTGTGGATGGTGTTCAATAGGTTTTACTCTCTTTAATTAAACTCGATTGCCACCTATATTGGTCGAGGTATGCCACTGTTAATTATGTATGCAACAAAATGTTATTGATAGTTCCTCAACAACAAACACCTAGTCACTTACTACTTCCAGCATATGCGAATATCCATTACCTTTCATGATTAGGTTATAACCATGATCATGCAATCCTCAACTATCAAACTACATAATTAGACCCTTTAATTTCATAATTCAATCTGATGTCCATCACTCGATTGAACTATTTTACTTATATGTACTACATTTTCTTTCAAACTATAGTTTTGATGCTCGAATATAGGTTTACCAATCTTGGTTATGCTCCCAATGTTAGCCCCTTCTCGCTAAACTAAATTAAACCTCCTTTTGGATGAGACCTTTATAACTCTATTTTTCATGTCCTCTTCTCTTTATAGCATTTCCATATGTTGAGAGTTCCACCAAATGCACCCTTGGCACAAATATCGAGGTTAATCCATTACTTCATCTAAGTCAATAAATAAATCATGTTATCTCCAACATTAATCTTCCATGGCCTTCAGTTTCAGCATCTTATGACTGAGGGGCCAATACAAAGGACTTATCACATCCTAATTTATGGCAAGTTCTTTTACAACTAAAATTACCTCGGGCCACTGCCTTCTTATCAATAGATGTTGCTAGAACAATTCTTGTTCCCCAGATCAATCTCGCGGGACCCCAACTGCACTACACTCTTTCACATTGGACCAAGGTCCAAAATTGTCGTCTATTGTTGGTGTCATGAAAAGTCTTTGTCTCCTAGATCCTATCGACTAAGGAACCACACTATCCAAAAACTTTACGGAGACTTTCTTTCCTATACTTAATTTGTTAGCACTATTGGAAACACCCCTATGTGTTGCCTCTATTAGTTGTGGGACCTACCACTTTGCCCTTTTGTTAGATGTTTTAATTTTCAAGCTTTCTCCACCTTACTAAGAATTTTTATAACATGAGAAAATACTTCCAAACATTACCCCTAGTAAAATACTGCCAAACATTACCACATCAGCTACTAAAGTCACTACTACAATGTGTCACATTTGAGTTGTGCCACTCAATTGAATATGTCCCACATGAAAAGATTAAAACTCAAAATCATCATGCTATGTGTCACTTTCCCAACATGCCACAACATCACTGGTGAGACTTGGTGATGCGACAAGAGAGTTGAAACTCTTAGGGGCTTCCCAAATTAAATTCTCAACACAGGGTTTGTACAAACTTAGAGACGACAATGTTATATAAACAAAATGTTTGGATGTTATTTGTCATCATGCCACCATGAGTTGTGACATTAGAATAAAATGTTTTGAGACCATTCCTCCAACTTAGCTATAGTGAAATATTCTGATGAAATCACAATATTTCATCAGAAATATTCTGATGAAATCATTCTGGTGTTCTTTCCAAGGAATTCCTTAACCTTTCAGGAGAGTAATACTCTCTAACTCGTAGACTATGGTGTAAGGCATGCCATATTCTCTGACAAGTATGCAGAGTCTCTATTCCCAACATTCTAAAATTATCCTCAAACTACAAAATGACTTTCTCTTGGGTTTTAATGTACTTGGGTGCTAGTGTAGAATAAAATGAGATGAGGCTATGAGTCTTGATGACAACCTTACAACTAACTAGCTCTTCTTTCATATACAAGGGCTCCCTCTCTTCTTTTGTCATCAACTTCTTTCACTTCTTCATCCCTTGCCTCATCATGAGTCAACCAATATTCCAATGCCATTAGTTTCATATCTCCCATTATTGAATTGGGATCTCAAAAATTTAGATATGTTAGAATGAAATTGTGCATCTAAAATTCAATTAGGATTTCCATATCTTCCATACATGCTTGTTTTCAATATTAAATAAACTTCTTTTAGGAAAATACCCATATTGTCACAGTGTTTTTATCTGGAATTTCAACCTTGTTACTTGAGGAAAAGAGCATACGATTTTGATTGTTTCCTGCATTGTAGAGCTTCCATAGAGAAACTTCCCATGGTGGCAAGTTGTGTTTCTTTCTCTTGCAACTTCTCTCTCAACCTTGTGTTTTCTTCCTCTCCTTTCTTCCTCATAATGGAATCTCTTAGTCTCAAAGGCACGCATCTTCTACATTTCTAGATTTGGAAATTTGTATCCATCTATGTCTTTTTCATCTCTCTATTTCCATCTCATAGAGCAGTGGGAACACAAAATTTTCAAGTATAATCCTACCTCCCTCACAAACTTTGTAATAGTAATCCAAATTGGGTTGTGGATCAAGCTCTTAAAGTTATTATTGGCCCTTTTAAACTACTTTCAAGGTGGCTTCTTCTTCCTATAGCTCATTTTGCTTCTCCTGTAGCATTCCCCGTTTATCCTATAGTAGCCCCTATTTCTCTTGTAGCTCTTTTTTCTTCTTGATCAAAGGATGTTTGTGTCTTGGGTCACTTAAAGGTCGCTTCCCTCCTGGTGTGCCTTCTCAGAGATGTCATGAGTGGCTTGGTTTTCGCCTTTGGAGAGGTAATCTCCTCAATTTTTCCTTCACTAGGCCTCATTTCTCCCTTTAAACTTGGTGAAGCATCAATAGTGATAGAGACCTTTAAAGGAGGTTATTGTTTCCCATGCCCAATGCTAGTGCTATTTCATGTTTTGAAATATAGGGAACCTTACCTTGGCTGCCTCTTTTTTTTTAATTTTTCATATGGCTACATTGTTCTTTGCTTTGATAATTTCATTTCTTCATTAACACATAAAGTTCACGATGTAGCATCATAACATTATTCATATTTACTTCAATATCCATCATTGTATGCAACTATGTAGAAAGAACAATAACATCATCATTAATGCAACATAACATAAAGTAACAATAGAAGAAAAGCATGCACACATAGAGACAAGAGGATTGGTTGGAGACCAGGGAAAAACCCACTATGAGGAAACCCTTGCAAATCTTCTTCTAATAGATTGTCATAAAATGCTTCAGCAAAAGAGAGTACAATGATGCATATGTTCAAAACAACTATAATATCCATGAAATGCATATAAACCTCAAAACTCTGATTGAGATAATTGTAATGTGATATCACTGCCTGTAGGTTGTTGTTGAACACTGTTGTCACTGAGAGAAATATTTAGAATATTGAAATCTAATATAGGAGTCTCAGTCGTATGGAGGAGTTGTGCAAGAGACTATGACATACATGGTTTCTCTCTGCGAACTACATGATAGTGACTATGGCAGCTCGGTCCCTCCCATATCATGATGTGCAAGCGATCAAGGACCAAACTAACCCAGACTCTCCGTCGATCTCATCAAGGCTATGCAAAAATGTGCAAGGGTCCTTGGTCGCTGTGATGGCCACTGTGTGCCAGAATCCAAGGACCTAAATTATCATTTTTTTCTAGTGACCAGGAATAAAAAACCCTAGTTCAGTGTGAGCTTCATCCTCAAGTTTCAGATCCTTGAGTGAGCTTCCTGACCTGTGCTAGCCAATATAAAATAAAAGAGGAGAAGAGAGCTTTACCAATGTGTCGAAATGAGCTTGATGTATATTCTATTTGTAGGTTTCCATCAGGGTTTTCTTGACCTGTCCATTGGTATAGGTGCATAGGGCCAATCTGATCCAAAATATATTTACGAATCAAATAATTCATAACTCAACTTTTGCTTGTCCAAATGAGGTGAATATTAGGTTGATTTTTGTCCTCTGAGGAAAGGAATATGATTTCATCATAATCTCCATCAAATAATTAATAAAAAGTGAAATTGGACTGCAATTACATATTTTAACAGTCCATCTCAGTTATGAAGAATTCTACCTATCAGTATTAGATCATTTGTTGTACCTCTTAGATAATAGCGGTCAGCTATCAATTCCAGAGCATCTAAAATAATTTTGCTGGGGGTTTTTCTTTTGATTTGGAAGACCAATGAATAAAATAGATGTAACACTGTAATGCCTAACATTGTGAATAATAATAATCCCAAAGTAAAAGGTTGCTATAAAACTTCACACAGTGATAAATCCTGATAGTGGTGAGCAAAAACAAAAATAATATGATTATGACAGTTTTCAGATAAAAAATTAAACAGTCATAATTATGAAAACCTATGAATGATGTTCAGAATGTTCAAGAGAATATGCTTATGCTTAGAACAAGATGTTGGCGATTTATTGATTCAGAGGGAACTAATTAAACACATAATTCATTAATCCATTCTCTCTAATGGTTATCACTTTAGAAGCTTATAGGAATAGATTGAGACACAATTATTCCTACATAGTTATCTCTGTAAAGTCATAAGAATATGAAGAAAAACATAATTTGTTACTGGAAAAGCTTACAGGAAATGGAGATGATGTAAAACTGAATTTAGAATCCTCTGCTTTGTATTAAGGTTCCACGAAATCTTGTACATCAAAGGTTTACAAATGCTTCTTCAAGAGTAAACTCTCTTTCAATTGTCAACATGGTTCAAAGGTGAACAATGAAACCATAACAGCTCATAAGGAGAGGTATTTATACAATAGTAGAATTAGGAAAATATCCTAAACTATTTTTACAAAAATAGATTTATTCAATGAAAATGATATATCTTCATGCAAGAAGATAGAGACAACTATTGAACTACTGGTTGTTGTCCCTGTTGTTTAGGTTCTTCTGGCTTTGGTCTTTGAACTTTTTCCCTTTAAGCTGCTTGTCTATTTTATCTTCATGCTGGAAATAATACTAACTTATGATCTTTCATCTGATACACTTTCATCTGATACTCTTTAGCCTTGTTGACCCGTTAATATCCTTTACTGTGCCTTTTTAATTTTAATGAACATTTCATGTTTTTATTGTGTATTTCATGAGTAAATCATTTATTTTCTTGATGTCTCAGCATCATGTAGTTTGGATATTGAACATTTGCTTGTCTTTTAATTGTATGTTTTATCTGCCTCCTGTGTTTTGTCTTTTAAATATCTAAATTGTCTATTTTAACATTTATTGTGTAATTTCTTCTACTTTGTCTTTGGTTTAAACATGATCTTCTATTTGTACAACAAAATAATTTCAATTCATTTATCGATAATTTGGAACAAAGTTGTTTTTAATCTAAGAAATTTAATTGTGGAGTATTCCAAGAATGGTTTCGTGTCGACTTTGTTTTGTTTGAAGGAGATATGACATTAGTCTTTGTGCGTTTGTTTGGCGTACGCATCTTTTTGCAGGTCACGTTTTCCTCTCCAAGCTTTGTGCATTATTCGCAGCTAGAGGTCATGTTTCGCGAAAATTGTTTATCCATTCTCCTCGTCTTCCACTAATCACCTGCAAAATGCAACAATTGTTAGGAAAAACATAGGTTGGCAGGGAGGGCCACAATGGATTCGTTTGAGTTGAAAGGTCTGTGGATGGAGTCCGAAGTGTTTTCAGGAGGAAAATAGTGGTTAAATCGGTTGCAAAGGCTTAGGGTGGCGCAGGAGGGTTATACAATTTTTACTATGAAAAACGAGAGAAAAGAGCAAAAGTGATGGTTTTTCGTTTAAATGGCTAAACGGTTAACTTTTAAAATTTGGCGCAAAGTGAACAGTGGATGGTTTTACTATATGCGGGGGAGCAGTTTGGGAGGCTCATCGCACTGCTTTTGGCCATGGGGTGGTTTTTCTCTGAGGGCACGCGAGTTAACATGGGAATGACACGTAACCACAAGGGGCCCGAGCAAAACCATGAATCATCATTTGCATTTGAAAGGAAATGAATTCTCTTTACTGTTGAAAGGACTACTTGAAATACATCTGATAGGAAAGATATGAAGGGGAAAGCTCTTTCATTATTTTGTTTTCAAAAGTGAAGTAGTGAAAAGGTCACATTGCTTTCAGTTTCTTTTTTGTTTCATTTCTTGGTTTCTCTACTCTCATTAGTGTAAACATTCATCGAACTAAAAGGGTTTTGTCTCAATTATCTGCATACAAGAATTTTTCTGAGTCACATCGATAAGGCCTATAAATTGATACATAATTTCAAGACAAACTTTAGAATGTATTCAATTAATCTGACATATTTAAACCAAGCAAATATTGTTTGCTTCGGCACTAGGCAGCGCTAGTACAAAATTTTGGTCCCCATATCATCGTGTATATAAAGGGAGACCCCACTAAGTTGTAATCCTTTATTCGTTGGAAGACAAGTCTTCCTCTTTGTAAAAGTGATACACCAAACTCAAGATTCAGGGAGATTGCCTGCTCGTACTTCTCAGTTCGTTGGGAGGTATGTTGTAGCTCATAGTTATGTGGTAATCCTTTTTTCCTATATTATCTTGAGCAATCATTTTGATACAGTCATACTTATTTTTTCTCGACTCTTAAAATAGGAAAAAGTATCGGTTTGTTTAGCGTCTTAAGAAAAAATGTTTCCAATGACCACATAACTTTCCTATTATCCTTATTCTAGATTAAATCGTGAGTATACCTTTAAATAATCTTTAAAAGCCCTGAAATTAATCTCTCTCTCCTTATTGTTTCAGACAAAGTCATCATGGCTGAACCATCAGGTTCACCCAGTTCCTCTTCCTCTCCTCCATCTGGATGATTAGTTATAGAGCCTCTCCCAGAATTTTCGCAGTCATTTGAGGACCAAGTTGTTAGACTTGGAATTTTTTTGAGTATTAAACCTTTTTCATCACATCCTCCTCCTCCATCAAATATTGGGTCACCTTAAAAATCTAGCATGGAATATCCAGATAATCCTATCTAGACTCCTGAGAGTCCATTGACTTCTCAAGGTCATCTATGACTGGTTGTTTATCCTCTGAATCCTTTGTTCAATCTTGTTGTGATATCATAGCAACGTCCATACAGTCTTTACAATTGTTTGGGTATTTATTTGGAATTATCTCCTCGAACATCATTGGTTGTCCGTCATCATTTGTTTCCATCCATGGAATTAGAATGAGAGATCCCAGTCTCCTTTCTGGGTCACTCGGAGGTGTATGCTACACACAGTCCTCACATTGTTCATGATCAGGGATATCCATTCCCTCCTGAAGGTTTTTCTTACATAGGAAACATTCCAACAAGCGTTTATCCTAAGTTACCTCATGATTATGTTTCATTAGCTCAGTTGGTGATGGGCACCCACAGTGCCTCGTCATTATATCACAACCCTATTTCGTTGTCTAGCGCTATGATTACCTCAGGTACATTCATTCAGAACATGAGCTCTCAGCTGATGGTTCCTTCTGTAGTCACTTCAGTTCTATTGAAACCAATCGTTCTGAATCCACTTGCTTTTTCAGTCCAAGTTACTAAAGTTATTCAACTAATGATTACCAGTCAAGTCTCTCTTAGTTCTTTGATCCCTCCTGTAAGTGGATGGGCCGTGCCACCACCTAGGGGGCAAACATGAATGTTTCTATGATGTCTAGCATGACCAATGTCAGTGGCTCCAAAGCTTACATGGTTGGAATGAACCAGCCCTCTTCCAGTGCTATTTCGAAATTTGTTGGTCCTTCTCGATCAAGTAATGTTGAGTACCAACAATCCAACCCTATTGGTCCTTCTGGGTCAAGTAACATCTATTATTAGAAGCTATATGTGGCTTAGGTTCAATACCAAACTCCTTATGTTCCATAAGGTTCACAAGCAATGATACACCTGCCTTACATCCCTCAAGCTACACCTTATGCTCAGCCTGGTCCATCTGCCGCCCCTCGTGGATATGGCTAGATCCAATTTAGGAAATTTTAGGGAACTATCCAAGTACCCTTGTAGCAGCAATGACAATATTTTTAGCAACAAGGGAAGACAGTGCAAAGGACAATTGCAACAAATGCGTGGGCAACCCTTGAAAAAGTCGCAACAAACCTTGCAGCCATAGATGCAATATGTTCCTCAATCTTCCCAACCAATGTCCTCGCAAGGCCAACCTCTCTAGCCACAAGGTCAACCTTTCCAAAGGGCAAGGTCAAGGTCAACTCCTATAGCAGAAGGTTCAAAACCATTATGTCTAGGTGCAACAGGTTAAAAACCCTTATTCCCAGGGGAAGCAGGTACAAAAAATGTATGTCCAAGGTCAACAGGCTCAACAGCCTTTTAACCCATATGTTGCTTATCATCACCCTTTGGTTAGATATTTTCAAGGCTATCAATGCCAAAATCCTCCCTATGGGAAGGGTAACCTACAGTGGGGGGGAAATAAAATGCCATATTGACAAAATCATCAACTATGGGGAAAAAATCACTATCAATAAAGATGGGTTCTATAGTCTGGGCCCACTAAGAAGCGACAAACGCCTTTCAATACCCAATTGCCATTATTGGCCACATTGTAGTTTCTAGATGTGTCTAGGCTCATGAATGATTCTATTCTTCATTCGCCATACTGATCTCTGGTACCATCCAAGATTCTGAGTAATTGTCCAAAATTTGAAGGAAATGCGAAAGAGGATCTACAAGACCACGTGATGACATATCACCTCTGGTGCTCCTCCAAATCATATGTTTATGATTCCGTTCATCTTCGACTTTTCTAACTAACTCTCACAACTGCTGCAGCCAAGTGGTACATTGAATTGTCTCGAAGTACCTATGATGAATTTACCACTTTCGTTGTGGACTTTCTCACACATTTCTAGTTGTTGGTTCGCTATGAAGTTGGCAGCCATCTGTTAACATCACTCAACCAAGACACTGCGACCACATGTCCGGTGACATCCATGAATAGAGACGTCATGTTATGAAACCCGCTCAAGAAAAGATGGAAAAGAGAGATCAACGCCTTAGAATTCAGCCTTTTCGAGGGGACAACCTCCACATTACATAAATGAACAATTCTTGGATGATTCAAATGACAAAACCTCCTTTCTATATATAGGAGTCTAAGGAGTCACAATATAACCCAACTGACCTAACAATAATAATATAAAGCCATAAAAATAACCATAGAGGGATTCTATGGGGCACAGTAATAATAATATGGGGGCAATAGGGGAACAATAATATTAATAAGGGGTACAACTACAATAGTAATGGGGTAATCACTAGTATTATAGGGACCCAACATGCCCCTCTCCTTCAAAAAAGTGTTGTCCTCAATGCTTGAGTAGTTCTGGATACTTCTGTGTAAAATTGTCATCCTCCCATTTGGAATCTTCAGTGGGTAAGTTCTTCCACTTGATAAGATACTCTGAAATTGATTGATTTCATAGCTGTCGAGTTCTTATTTCTGTGACTGCTTCCGGTTCCAATATAATTTTTCCTTCCTCGTCAAGTTCTGGAAATATTGTTTGAACTCAGAGCTTGTCACCCATAACCTTCTTTAAACATGAAACATGGAAAACTGGGTGCAATCGAGAAGCTGCAGGAAGCTCCAATTTGCATGCCATAGTACTAATCTTTTGCAACACCTTGTATGGATTATAATACTTTGGTGATAATTTATTATCCTTCTTAGCTTGCTTGATGGACATTTTCTTATATGGTTGTAGTCGTAGCAATACGCAATCAACTACATAAAAACTTCTTTCGTTGCGATGTTGATTTTCCTGTTGTTTCATTCTATTTTTTGCCAACACAAGGTTATCCTTTAAGAGTTGGAGGACTTGTTGTTGATGTTCGATGTGATGTTCCACTTCCTGAACCTTAGAATTTTCTCTTAAATATGGTGTGATGGATGGTGTTTGATACCCATAAAGTGCCATAAATGGGGTAATTTTTGTGGCTATATGCAAGGAAGTGTTATACCACCATTCAGCTAGAGGCAACTATTTGACTCATTGTGGCTTTTTATCAGATACAAAGCAACAAAGATATCCTTCAAAACATTTGTTTACTATCTCAATTTTCCCATCAAATTGAGGATGATAAGATGAGCTATGAGCTAAGTGAGTACCAAGACAAGAAAATAATTTTGTCCAAAAATTTCAAATGAAAATGGGACCTTTGTCACTTACAATAATCTTTGGGTTTCCATGTAGCTTTTGAATTGTTTCCATAAATGCAGTAGAAACTGTACTGGCTTTAAATGGATGTGATAATGCACCAAAGTGTGCATACTTGTTAAGTTTGTCAACTACCACCATGATGACACTCTTT
>APFE031619951.1:0-10962 GCA_000404065.3 Pinus taeda | reverse complement strand
TGGTTGTAATATTCTTGCTACTTTTCATCTGAATAAAGCTATTCTTGTTTCCTTCCATATTCTTGTGTACCTGTTTATATATGCTTGTATATGGTTAATGCACATCTGATCCTGCATTATTTATGAGCTTAGATCTTTGTTTCTTGCATAGTAGTAAGTTATTGTGATTCCACAGGTCCTTTTGAAGCTGATCAGATAAAGAGCAAGCAGAAAAACTCTATCAAGAAGGAGAGGAAATCAAGCGCAAGACTCAGGTTGGCCCTCTTGGTTCTCCTCTCATCTATTTTCATAAAAGGAATCAATAGTAGACTTTGATTGTTTTCTTCTAAGATAGCCACCCATCTTAGTGGGAATAACAACATCCGTGTGGACACTATTCCCATATAACAATCCTGGCCCATGGTCATCCTAAAAATCTCTTCTTTAGTATCCTTTGACCTACACTAGTCCCGGTATTTGTTGTTAAAATCCTGTTGCATCTGAGCCCAAGTTGTGATGCTATCTCCAGGTAAACCCATGAACTAGTGCAATGTTGCATCCTTGACGATAAATGGAAAAAAAATTAAATTTTTTCCCATCATCTATATAGTCATAGGTTTGGCATATAGTGGAAAACTCAAATAGGAAAGTTTCAGGGTCCTCTATGGCCAGGCCGTCGAAATGAGGTGGAGAAGAGGGGCTTATATTCTTCGTCTTAGTGTCCTCGTTGGTTTCCCTAATGGGGAAGGCACCCTCAAATCTCTCTTTATTCCCTCTGTCATTTTGGTTTTCATCCATTGGTTCAGTAGGAATGGGTTCTTCTTCTTCTCCTTCCCTTGTAGGTTCTTCAAATATGTCAGGCTTCTCACCTAAAGGTTCCTCCAGTTCACAGCCATCGAAGAAGAGAGAAGGTTGGTTGTTGGATGCAGTGGGGGTATTTGGCAAGAATTTCCCTAAATTGTCCCTATTCCTACAAGGCATGAAAGGAAATGTTTTTGGGTTTGTTTTTGTAAGATTTTTTTGCTGGAAAGTACTTTGCATAAATGAAATTGTTGATTTAATGAAAACTACTGACAGAAAGAAAAGTCACTTGCTGAATTGAAATTCTACTTGCAGAATGGAAAGGAAAGAAGATAATGACAATTGAAAGAAAGGAAGCTACTAGATTAATTTTGCAGAAATAAACTAATGCTAGAAAATTGAAGACTAGAAATATAAGAAGAGAAAGCAATAATCACATTCTACTCAAACACCTCCCTGACAACAGTGCCAAAAAGTGATGAGTGCTAGTATTGCAGCAAGGATGTTGCAACTCCTCGACTACCAGCTTTACTTATCAACCTGGGATTCATACAAACTTGGAGGTGACAGTGCTATATGCACAAGTAAAATTGAAGGTCCTGCCTATTGTCACTATTCATCTGGAAAGAGACACCAGGGGTTCCAAGCCATACTTCTATAGAGTCAAAAGAAGCTTGATTCTTTGATGGAAGAAGAGAAAACCTATTTTAAGAGAGCTACTCTACTATAGTAATGAAGAAAACAACATGTAATGCTAAATCACACGATATCCTAATTAACCATTTAAACAACTATGCTAAGTAGAATTGCTAAATCAACACTAACCTAATGCTACTATCTAAGTTACAGAAGTAAAGAGCATCAGACCATACTAATGTGTAAGCAAGGAAACTAAACTAAATATTTTTTCACTTTTTTGGTTTTTTTGGTAAAATCAAGCATGCAATTTAATTTTTCTTGTGGATGTGACAGGTAGATGGAAGGTGGTTGAGGATGGCTAGCAGGTCTATGGAGTGTTTGGATGGTGTGGAATGGTCCTAGGAGGCCTTTTGTGAAAGGAAAGGCCACTGATATAGAAGATCAGGCTGAGAACGAACTCATTGTTTACATATTTATTTATTAATACAAAAGTGCGATTTCTGAGTTTTGTGGTGTGTATTAAGTAATTGAATTATGAACTGTGTGTGGATTAGAGTAATTCTACATAGCATAAAGTGTGCAGGGAATTCAAAAAGAATCCAAGAGAGAGGATAGTTCTCAAAGGAGTGTTGTGATGATCGGACAATGTTGGATTCTAATTGAATAACCAAATCAAAGCTCAGGAGTGGCAACGTTTAAATAATATGAAAAGCAAAGTTCAAGAAGGAGTCAAGCGGAAGAGAAATCAAAGATTGGAGTTAGTGAAAGGAAGAAGTAATGAAGTAGAAGTGCATAGGAATCATTGGATCAATCGGATCAACGAACAAGATTAATGAAAGATGAGCAGTGAAGATCCTATCATTGGAGATTAAGTTAATAGATGTATGGATCACATCAAATCACGTGTCAATAGAAAGGTGGAAAAAGTGAAGAATGATGGAGAGGTCTTCATAGGTGGTAAGAAGTATCTCACGTGCCCGAAGAGTTTTAAATGGTATTCATAAATTTTATGAGATTAGCCTAAGTGGGTGACACGTAGCATGGGAAAACCACATTTCTCGTGTGCTCTCGATTGGATATCATCCGTGCAAGAATTCACGTGAGATTGCGCGATAGCCGTTGGATCATGCAGTATTGATCAACGGTGGAGATCGGCTAAGCTAGTTGGTGAGCGGCTGACACGATAGCTATTGGATCATGCAAGGCAGATCGATGGTGGAGATTGACCAAGCTAGTTGGCGAGCGGGTGATGCAATAGTCGTTGGATCAAGCGAGACAAATCAACGGTGAAGATTTGGAGTGCCTAAATTCAAACGTTGAAATGAATACGTCAGCTATGTGACATGCAATTGACAGTGATTGGTCAGGTTTGTCCTCAATTGGACAGTAAGGAAATCCATGGGTATAATCTAATTGAGATGTGATTTATCAGCTTCCACTTAAGCATTTCAATGTGTCTAGGGTGAGGGCGGACCAAGAGATGGTTGAGGTGGATGAGGTGAAATATGGATGTTGGTGATGAATTCTAGACCTCCTCCTGAAGTACCTGCAATGCTTAAAACATGTGTGTCTTCCAAGAACTATGCAACAAGATACATTCTCATAAACTAGAAAAGCATGAATCAGTTGCCCATACTATGAATGAAGAAATTTCTAAAGGAAATGAGAATATGAGTGAGATCTTATTACAAAAAGAGAGTTATGGAAAGAGATGACAATGAAATGAACCAAGTACTGAATCAAAACAACAAAGTCCAAAGTTCATGCAAGAACAAGAAATCTGTGTTTTTGGGGTTGTTGAAGGGTCTCTTCCTCAGGCCATGGTCCTAGAGGGAGGAGGTGAGGCCAAGACACCTGCTGACAACATTAAGTTGATATTTTTCTACTTGCTAACCTGCTAATTGAAAGAAGGCACAAATGGAAGAAAACTAAAACACAACCAATCTACTCTACACTATTGTAATGGAAATGCATCTACTTAAGAAAATGAACAATTAAACCATGTTTCTATGCTAGCAAACATGTACAATAAATAGGAGCCTTCGCTGCTAGGGTTAGGCCCTAACCTAAGAGCTTCAGCTCTCTGGGTTAACTCAGTGCTTGCTCAAAACAAAAATCATTCTTATTATCAAAACCATGTATTACATCAAAAATTGTAGCTTGAACATAGAGTAGAGATTTAAAATCAAAAATCTAAATCCTACTAAGGTCGTAGGCCTATCTATTTATACATCTGAAGTCAATGAATTCCCTAAAATTAGGGAGGCTCGACTCCCAGAGTCGAGATAAATTGGTGCTTTGACTTTCACTTGCTCAGCTGCCTTCTAATCCTCATGATTTGGATATTTGCACTCCAAGCTGATGGAGGAATATTCGAATGGGAGGGTAGTAAATGAGGAGGATTTACCTCCTATAATTCCTCTCCCTTGTCCCATTCGAGTTTTAACGAAGGTCTTTGCCAAAATTCTGTGTTTTTATCCTTTAATCTTGCATTAAATGCACATTATACCACAAAGGAAAATATCCAAATCTAACTCATCTCATAAACAAAATATAATCAAAAGTATGCAATAAGTTGTGAGAATAGTTGGTTTGAATAAGCTAGGAGGTGAATTAAGGCCCATATATTTACCCAATGGTGAGGCTCGTCAGATGGAATCGACACGATGATGATATAGTGTATCACCAACAATATTTTATTGTTGGGATTGGTATCAGATACGATGATGATTAGTTCGACCCAGTTCTTGTCGAAATGCATGGTTTTGAAGATAAATGATGATATCTATATACCAGGGATCTAAAGTATTGATCAGAAAGAGAGATTCATTTGGGAGAGAATCCTCTACCATATTTTTCATCTTAGTACGAGGAAAGTCACATAGTAATTCAGCAAATACTAGCGATTTCTTAGATCTGGATTTAATGAATTCCAAATCGAAGAATTGTAGGATGACTATCCATTTGGAGTACTTTCCCCAGAGAAATTGTATGGTAACAATGTAAACCATGGGGTTGCAATCAAAAATCACATTAGTTTTTCACAATAAATGTAGTTATGAAAACATTGGATAGCTTGAACAGTTTCCAAAGCCAATTTCTCAAGATGTGCATATTTTTCTTCAGTTTTGGTCAGATTTCTACTTAAGTAATATATCAAATGCTCTTTGTTTGATTCATCTTCCTAAACTAAAACTATGCCAACAGTGCCATCGAATGCAGCGAATTTTAAAAGTAGTCTTGATGCTAATTAGGAGGATGTAACAATGGTGTATGGGTCAATGCATGTTTAATTTTATCAAAGGCATTTTGAGCCACTTCATCCCAACTAAATGAGATGCCATTTTTCAAGAATCGAGTAAAACCTTTATTTAACTTGGCATAGTACTAGATGAATTGACATAGAAATTTTATTTTCCCTTGCAAACTTTGGAGTTGGTGGAGATTCAAAGGAGGAGGCAAATTTAGAATAAAATCAACCTTCAATGGATTGACACGAATGCCTTCCTTTGAAATGAAAAATCCTAGAAATCGAATATTATAATGACAAAATCTAATAAATATTTCTCTCAAATGCATTACGTGCTCTTCCTATCTCAGTGAATGATCTAGAAAATCATCCAAATAAGCCTACACAATATGCTTGATATCATGAAATGATAACGCATATCCCGTTGGAAAGTTGCACCGACATTATTCAAACCGAACGGGAGTTTTTGATAGGAAAAAATCCCCCATGGGAAAATGAATGCGGTTTTGTGTTGATCAGCTGGGAGTATGTTAATTTGATTGTAGCCAGAAAATCTGTCCATAAATGAAAATATTTCATTTCTTTCACAATCGTCAATAATTTGATCGATATAGGGAGTAGGATAGTTATTCTTTGGATAATTCTTATTGATATACCTGTAATGCACACATACTCTAACTGTTCCCTATTTGTTGTTAACAGGTATTCTATTGGATACCGAATAAATCAAGGGAATGGGGTAGATGAAACCTTCTTTGAGCAGTTTCTCGACCTCAACTTTAATCGTAGCAACTTTTCATGGATGCACCGGACGTAATTGTGGTATAATAGGTTTTACATCTGTGTAAGTCTTAATCTCATGCATAGCAATGATTGGGTCAATTCCTAGAATTTCCTCATAGTGCCAGGCAATAATGTCACGAAATTCTTGAAATAAGGATTTATATTTTTGAATTTCTTCAAATGAGCATGAGTTTCCTGTGTGAATATTTTCAATAATTCATGTCTTGACTAAGATTTAAATGGTAATCATTGTATATATGTTCCCAAATTCCTTTTAGACTCGGCTTCAAAAACTTAAATGGGCCATTCTCAACTATCTATAATCTATGGAAAAAACATAGCTGAAAAATCATTGTCGATTTTATTAGGGTTAGGTAGAAAATATTAATGATGATGGTAATATTTCCATTCCATTTCATCTGTGGTGATGACCTCCATAATACTTTCGTCAGTTGGAAATGTATAGTCAAAAGGATTAGGCAGTGAAACTAGTTGTAACCAAGGTAAATGAGAATAATCATCATTGATCGCATTCACTTGATTAATATAAGAAGACGATGGGTCAGAAAATGATTAAAATGTGTGATAAGCCAATTCAAACAAGGTCAAAGGAATCTCATTACCATAGCAGGGTAATTCATATTCTAAAGTCATTATCAATGGATCAGAATATTCCATAGTTCTTGAGGTAATCATGTTAATCTTGGAAAAATTAGAAGGAATATTTGGTGGAGGAAGTGCAAAGGTTCCCATCAGCAATGAGTATTTGAGCATACCAACAACAATATCCTCATAAAGAGAATTCATTTTTTTTCACAAAAGGTATGTTACCCGTAGAGTTAAGGTGTGAAGTGTAGTAAGACAATTAGTCTACTTTGACATTTTTTCCTTTGTGAGGAAATTGTATCATTCCAAAAATAGATGAGCCCTCTGTTGACATAGTGTAGGTCCAAGTTCAACCATGAAAAGGATCGTCATCCATTTTACTCTCTAGCTTTATCGACATATCGTTTAGGATTCCATAAGGACGAGAACCTCTTCCATCAAAGGCTTTAAGAGTGGTAGGTGATTGATTGATGGTTGGAGAACCCAAAGCTTTCAAACAAGAAATATCCATAATACACGTAGTAGATCCTTCGTAAAAACAATGTGTGAAACACTCATCTCATTTTAACAAAAACTAAAATATGGAATGTGAGTTGATGAGGGAGTCTTGGTATATGAATCTCAAGATCAAAGATAGTTAGATTAGGATCCTACAGATTAATTGCTCCTATGGCTGACAAAATCTTTCGTTGTGTTGTGCATGTTTGCAACACTTTGAGTGTTGGCATTGCAGAAGGTGACATAACCAGGTCTTGAAAAATGTTGTAATTTTTGTGCAACTCTAGGTAGGTGTTATCACAAAACCTTCTCTTGGTAGGCTGCTGACTAGGAAGACCTTGAGTAACTATTTCAAACCAACTTTTGGCTGAGGCTTAGCCTCCCCAACCTGAGAGGGCTCTCTCACTAGGTTAAATATTTTAGTAAAAGATTAGATGGCTAACTCTATGAAATAAGTAAATGAGTATGAATGGTTGAACACAATCAATAAACATCCATTTGTCTTATGGAGTCAGAAAATGTTTAGTATGACAACAATATTATCTTAACATGGAATTCAGGGCATCAAGAGTTCAATATATCAGTAACACATAAGAACATCTAGGAAACACAGTTTACAAATGCATGAAGGAAGTTAGAACATTGCCAATGAGTTATACATAACATACATTCATACCACTACAAATGAGGAAATGAGGACAACCATAAGACAATCAAGCATTGAACTCTATTTTGAATCCTAAGTAGTAAAGCCAAACTCTGTAGTACATAAAAACATAGTCTTCCATAATGACACAATATGAGTGTTTTTCTCTAAAACTTCCAACCCTTGGTGCATTACACCTCTTGTTATATATAGCTTCAATTAAAATCTTGGATTCCTTCCTTAAACATGAGGGGAATTAAAATTTTTCTTGACCTAACAGCTATTGATACTTAAAACAAACTATTAATTACAACTAGTTGTTAACTAACAGTCCTAGAGTCCTAATACAACTAGGAGTGTAACTCCTTATTATGCTAACAACAACCTAGTACATGGAATAAATTCAGTTTTTGACAGCTGCTCCTTCTTAACTTTGAACTTCGTGATGTCAATAACCCCCCAACTAGCCTTCAATAACTTCTCCTTCATCTGCCTCGAAAACTAGGAAATTGTCCCCTACTCTGTTCTGGCTGAAAAATAGGTGTTGGGACAGAGTTTATTTTCTACTCATAAAAAGTGTATTTTGCAAAATTGAATGAGGATTTTGTAGACCACTCTATTTTGAAAAAAATCATATCTTGGGTTTTTTAAATACCTTTCCTACTGCTTAGAAATTGTCTTTGAATATAAGATGTAAACTAGGAAATTCTGATTTCTGAAAAAACTATACCTATAGTAGTTTCATAGCACAAGTTGGGTCATCCATTTCTCTCATATAATAATGAATTTGAAGAAACTAAAAGAGGTTTTTGTAGACAGGTATGTTAGGAAGAAGAAATTCTTTCAATTTTCCAAAATATGCTTTCAGTTGCTCAAAAAACCCTCTTGAAAGTTGACTACTTAAATTAGTTTTTCTGCTGAAAAAGGCTGCTCCAGTTATTTCGTAGTGCAAAACAGGATTTTTATATTGTCTTCTTTATTCTTTGATTTTTTTCCTTACTTGAGATTTAAAAATTCAAAAATAATCTCCTCACATTCCCTACTAGCATCCTTCTCCAAAAATAGTCCCCTCTTTCTTTTGAAGATTGATAAAAAAAGAAAATTACACCTACAGCAATTTCGTAGTGCGCTACAAAATTGTTGTTTGAATCAATTTACACATTTTTTTCCAAAACATTTCCTTCTAAAGCTTCTTCACAACTATTTCATTATATAAATATGCCACATAACTTGAAATCACCCAACCTTGAGACATATTCAAAAAATAGTGTCTTTGTTTCAACCAAAATTGTATTAGGGTTTCATCACTTACTTCCTTGTTCATTTGTGTTGAGGCTGACCTCCAGATTTTCTCAGCTAAATTTCCAGGTCCCGAATTTACCTCTTCATCACTCTGATGTTGGTTTTGAGCCTATTTTTAGTCCATCTAATGTATCTTGCCTCGTTAATAGCAAGTACAGTCCAGGTGAAATATTGAGCTTTTCTGCTCACTGCTTGGGTTTTTGACTTTTTCTCATGTTCCTACTCAGCCTTCATTTTTTTGAATTTGACCCTTTCAATTGCATTTCTTCTTGCCCTTTTCTTAATTCTAGCAATTTCAAGCTTGGAAAGCTTCAACTTGTCCTTAACCTCCTCAAACCTTTGTTCCTTTTCTTGAGTGTTAACTGCTTTGTTGAATGCTTCTTCAATCTCTCTATTCCTCGTGAGAACATCTAAGCCTTCAGGCTCAACTCTCAGACACCTTCCTAATCTATGATTCTTCTTTTCTCTAGACATTTCTGTGAAACCCCTGCAAGGGGACTTGGAAAAACTTGCACTATCTTAGTTTGAAAGCTGCCTTGCTTCAGTTAAAATGGAGAACTGCCTCGCTTGAGCTTTCAAAGAATTATGATGAATGTTGTGCCTGAGCTTGCCAATTGTTTCTTATGCATGAAAGGAACATGAAAAATACCAAGACAAATTCATCTTACCTTACCCTTTTTGAAATTTTAAAAGAGTGCGTACAAAACCCCTAACGAATCTAATGATGAGAGTGAATGGTTGCACGTGATAAGCGAGGTTTTTGGACTGACACCTGATGATGAAACATTAACGGATTTTGATGGATTTGACAGCTAGACAAGATTTGGCATGAATACCCGATTTCGTAGTGCATCCAGTGCAAATTCTGGGTTTTACGCTAGGAAAACTCCTAACTTCGAATCCATGATTTCGTAGTGCACATAGTTTATTTTCTAAGTTTTGCGCTACGAAAACTCCTAGGCAATTTCGTAGTGCATGTCAATTTTGAAACGGCCTTAACACATGACACTTTTGAGATAATGTGGGATTAGTGATAGGTAAAAAAATATTGTTGACCTTATTTGATAATGGGAACAAGACTCCATTCTATGATTTAGACTCCTTAAACAAAACAAATAAAATGACTTGACCAAGACTAACATAAAACTTTGGAACCAAACCAGTTGTTTAAAATTTTAGAATTTTTTTTATTATTGATAACAGTAGGAATCGTCAACCGATAAGGATAATAATAAATGGGATCATTCATTAACCAAGATAAATCAGGTAAATCTATGGTTGCAATAAAAAATAGCTTCCTTTTAGGGTCATCTGGTAAAGTTTGATAACCTTAAAGGTTAAGACCAACCCCTGGAGGAGGATACCTAGCATGTCCTTGAAGAGCCTGTAAGGTTGGAATTGGGATTCTACCTAGGTAACCAAGGTCAACCATACGAGGGTGGAGTTCAAAAAGGACTTGATAAGTATGACCAAGGTATGGTTGACTATGGAAAGGTTGAGATTTATGGATTTTTTAGGTTTTAACCCCGTACAGAAATTACCTGCATACGAATTCTAAATCACATGAAAATAAAAAATGTGAGAGCATAACCCATAAAACACATATACACAGAGATTTCCCACTGGATCTCAAAACCGAGACTACCAGCTTGATTTTTCATTATATTCTTTTCAATGTTACAATACATATTTATACATGCCGAAGCATCCAATACCATGGACCGAAAACCATCGCATCCAAAACTATGGACCGAAAAACCATAGGTAGGTTTGCCCAACCTAATATAGGGTCCAAAAAAAATTTTTTCGGGGCGCTGCCCCGAACCCCGTAGAGGGGGGCTCCACCCCCCTCAATCCCCCTAGACAGGGGGGGCTGCCGCCCCCCTGTGACCCCCCCGCTGCGCAATCGGCGCGACGAAGGGGGGGCTCCGCTCCCCCTCTAACCTCCCGGTTCACTACGTAGGTTAGTCGTGGAAAGAATATAACACAACCCAACAATCTCCCACTTGTTTTCTTTCCACAGGGGGCCACAGGAGAGCTTAGTCATATTTCTAGCCCTGAAACACCTATTTTTTCTCTACACCAAGAGAACTTCTCAGAGCTCACAGATTTGGTTAATGCATCTGCAGTATTCTTCAAAGTGTCCACCTTTACCAGCAACACCTTTTTGTCTTCTATCATATCCCTCACAAAGTGATACTGAACATCAATGTGCTTTGTCTTTGAATGATAAGTAGGGTTCTTTGCCAAGAAATTGGACTTTGGCTGTCACAGTCTATCCTTATAGCTCCCTATACTAACCCCATACTTGAACACAATCTCTGCAACCAAACTGCTTCCTTGCTTGCATGAGTGGCTGCCATGTATTCTGCCTCTGTAGTTGATAGTGCCACTACAGATTGTTACTTACTCATCCAACTGACTGCACCTCCAAATAGGTTAAACACATACCCACTTG
>APFE031619935.1:848-13715 GCA_000404065.3 Pinus taeda | reverse complement strand
TGTAACATTCTCCGAACCAAACTAGGCCTTCCAGGGTTCCACAATTAGGTGCTTATTTTCATAAAACTCTTTTATCTTTTATAAACTGATGTTTAAGTTGACAAACTATGATTTTCTTGCTGTTCAAACTTTACAGTATATAAGTATCTCTTAAATTCAGTGAATACTGTAATGTTCTCTTTGCCTTTGTATTTGTTATCGTTTAGCATTACAAAGGGTCAGAGATGAAAGAATGAGAAAAGGAGATTTTGTCTCAATAAAAATAATTCTGAAATCTTACAAAATAGCAATGCTTTTTATATAATAATATTTATATTAATAAATTTTTAATTGATTACAAAATGATGGTGTTGTAATATAGTTTGGATGATATTTATATAATAATATTTATATCAAAGCAGTACACTGATGTATATACAAAGCAGGAGAACCAAATAGTCTCTTATAAAAGATACAAATAAACACCATGTGCAAAGTAAGTCTAGACATTGTCTTATATATATTGGTATTTATAACATGCTCAAACATCTTTAAAAGTAAAATTAAAAATTACTTGTTTTCATATGAATATTTTACCATGCCTATGCATTCCTTATTTTGGTGAGTATTATAAACATCCTTCTCTACTATTTGGTGACATAGAACTTTTTTTATATGAATATTTTACAAGGTCTACTTACCTATTTTTAGGTATTCATTATTAATGGTGAGTATTATAAACATCTTTATCTACTATTTGGTGACATAATTGTTTAACATTTGAGATTAGGGAATATCATGACTTGTTAAGTTTTATGTTTAGAATTTATATTATATTATTTATATATAATATTTATATGAAGGTTTGTTTTATTTGGGTTTTAAATTAAAGCTAAATAATTACAAGAATTTAAATTCGAATTGGATTATTGATAAATATAAGAAGAGGCTCAATTCATGGACATTGGTGGTTGACACATTCTCAATCAAGTTGTTCTTCAACACATAACTATTTACGAGGTATATTTATTTCTGCTATACAATCTAAGATCAAAGCTATAATAATAAGTTTGTTCTGGTCTCGATTGGACAGGGAGTCAAAATTCTAGCTATGCAAATTGGAGGCACTAACCATTCCAAAGGATTATGGAGGATGGGGTTTCTTGGATTCAAAGATTGGGTAAGTCATTATTGATCAAATCTACTTGAAGAGATTTGACTAGACAAGGGATCTAGCAGGACATCATCAAATACAAATATCTGAAGGGTAAGGACATATGTACATGGTATAGAGATACCAATCAATTACAAAGAAAAAGGTCTATTACATGACAAAGCTTCATGAAGGTGATGCTATGGTTCTAGATGCGGGTGAAATGGGTGTTTGGTAATAGACACAAGATCTTGATAAGGACTGATGGTATCATGGGCATCTATCATTTTTCTCCTTCGCCATTCTTCTTCCACCATTAGTATCCGTCGATCTAAATGATCCGATGGTTCCTATGCACGTTTACTTCCTTCCTTTGTAACTTTACTTTCTTCACCTTTATGTGGTTTCTCAAAGTTCTCTGTGGTTTCGGGTTCCTCCAGGGTTTCTGGTCTTTGATTGTTCTGTAACACAACTCCCTCTTGATTTAAATCTGCGTACTCTTAAACACTTCCACTCCTGAACTTCACATTGATCCTTCAATTGGATTCAACGATTCAGCATGATCCTTCATCCTCACTTCTTCTCTGTGTTCTGCCTGCACTTCACCTGCATACATATACTATGTAGAACCTCTAATTCACACACAATTTATCATTCAATTACTCAAACCACACACTTACACAATTTAGGAATTGAATCTCTGTATATATGCATATAAACAAATGATTACATAATGAGACTCTTTGTCTCTCTGGCCTGATTTTCTAATCAGTGGCCTCTGTTTTCCTACCTGCCATAGGCTTACAATCAAACCTATCTAACTCTCGACCTGTCTGAATAACGAACTAACCCCTGACTATGCCTTTTAGGATTACATTTATACAAAAGGATTCTACAACCAATTTCTATTTTAGATCCATAACCTTCTCAACAAAATGCTAAAATCTCTTCCTTATCTCTAAGGATCCTCTTTAATCCACAAAATCATCAACTATCTCCTAATCTAAGTTTTACAATTAATTTTCAAATCTCTTAATCTCTCAATTATCTTGATTCTCTCATGTTCTCTTACATTCAAGAACATTTACAAATATGCCTCACTATACTTAATTAAATCCCTATTCTAACTTCTCTCATTAAAATCACTCAAAACCTTAATAATTACATTAATTCAAAACATAGGAAACCAACTTCCTTGGAAACACAAGACCCCCTATATCTACTAAAATACAATGTTATTGTTGAGCTGAATGCTCTTGCATCACCGATGCACTTTTTTCAAAAAAAATTGTTGATCCAATCTTATGGAGAGATTCGAAGTTACTCAACACTATGTCTTACTTAATTTTTGGCATTTTGAGTGTTTAAGTATGAGTCATTTTGCATCCTACACATTTGAGAATTGATTTCTAGGCTAGATATTAACAAGAATAAACCAAAATAGTAATATGTACTCATATTTTTATTAATGAAATCAATAGATGAAAACCTATATTTTTCTAAAATATTTCTCCAAAAAAATTCACTTTATGTTGTTAACTCTTATGAGCATATTTTTCCAACATCAGTAGTTAAAATTGTCAATTGATTTATGTCAGATTTCAAGACATACATGTGTGGTCTTATGGATGACAAGATATCATCATAAAAATATGTTTGTAATTCCTTTTATTAGTCTATTAACAGTTTGTTCAAATTTCAATTTATTTACTTTACATAACGTGTAATATTCCCTTTCCTTGATGTGGTCAAAATGGACAGAATTTACCCATGGTACTTACCATGGTATTTGCCCATGGGATATTCCCATAGTATTTGCTTTCGTTTTTTGAGGGAAAACAATAAAATAAAGTTTCTCGAGAGTCCATCAAGCCTATAAAAGGGGATAGGACCCTGACAGTGGGAGCATCCTGAGTTGTCTATCTATTTTGTATTTTTTGAGAACTTGGCGAGGCCAATTCTAGTTTGACCCTAGGGACGAAAACCCCATGGGTGTAATCTACTAGTGGATCCATCCATGATTCACGTTTGTGCTTCAATGTCTTTTTTTCTTATGCATTGAGCAACCATGTATGCTGAGGCAGGGGTTCCTTATTTTTCTTGTATTTGGGCATGTCTTGTTTATTAATTGAAATAACAGTTGCATATTTCCAAATCCCTTTGTGTTCGATGTCTTGTTGAAGTATTTTTATGAGAACACCTAAATGTGCTAAATCTAGTTATTATTTCGTTGTTTGGGATCTTACAGTGGTATCAAAGTTTCATGCATGGAACTTCGATGGGATTTACTCTCACCCTAACTGGCATTTCCATCTTTGGTGTTCTGTATCACCCTACCTTGTAGGTTTTTTAGTTGATTAAAAAGGGAGTTTTCTGCATTGTTAAAAGGTTGTTATTTTATTACAAAAGGAAGGATTCGTAGAAGCGAGTCTTATTGTAAAGACTCCATCAATGGTAAATTAATCACGCCTTTTATTATACATTTGTTACATAAAAGCATTAGATATGGAGCCTTTCATATACCAAGTTTCGTCGTAGAGGTCAAGGGATAGTGTGATAATCATGTGGATCAAAGCAATGATTATGAGAGTCGGGAGTTATAAGGCTATGCGAAGAGACCTCTATTAGGTGATATCCCTCTGCATAGAGGTTGATCATGTAACCAAGATCGAACCCATACTGGACCGGATCAGCCTCCAACGAGACAACTAGGGAGTCATACGCGGCAAGGGAACTCACCCTTCTCCCGTGGTGTGGTCATCATGGCTTGTAAATATGAATGCAAGGGTTGAAGGGAGTAATGGTGGATAAGGAAAGTTTGAATTCTATGTTTACTGTGTGTTAATCGATCTCTCCTTCCATATTGTCATCAAATTACTTTGGTAATATTAAAATTAAATTATAAATTGTATGATTGTGATGCAAGGACATAGCTGAATAAAATACAAACTAATGTCGATAAAGATACTCCATCCAAGGACATAGATTAAGGGAATGAAGTTTATACTTATAAAGATATTAGTAAAGGATGAAACATAAAAGGAATAAATATTGAACTCTTATGAGGTAATTGGCAAACAAAAATAAATAAAATGACAAGCGTTCTTTCCATAGATCATGGCCAACATGAGGAAAAATCAACAATACAAGTATATAGATGGAATCTATATAGGTCATACGAAAGAAGTTCATGACATTCTATCAATATTAGCATAAATTGATGGTTAATTTATTGGTTTCCATCCTAGAACATATTTTGAAGGTTTTCTTTAGATTGTATATGTTGACACCTAATCATAGGGATTGGGTGAACAACTGTAATTAGTGTAAATAAATAATAGAGGAAATGGAGAGTCATCGGGAGATGAAACTGAACAATCTCTCCCTCTTGTATATAATAATGAACAACCTAAATGAATAATACAATCTCATTTTTGAGGAGTTACCTCCTAGCCTGACATGGTATCAAAGCTAGCTCCATTTTTAGTTTTCCTTCCCTTGTAACTCCCTTTTGTCATTTTATGCAATCTTCCAGATTCTTTTCATCTTCCAGCATGGAGTGATTCTCACTCCATGTCTCCCTGGTGCACATGACCATTAGTTCTGGGATGGTGTATTTGAAGATCAGTGTGGAGATTGAGTTTTCTGCCTTTGGTCTGAAAGGAATGAAACAGTGTGGCATTTTCTGAGAGATGATGTGGTTGGTGTGGAGAGTTTCAACACCTTACCTCAACACAACCATTTCTTTCAAGTGCTAGTATGTGGTCTGGTATATCTGGAATGTTAAAAAAAAAACATGGTGAATGTTATTGTAATGCGTTATTATAGATTGTTACATGCTGTATGCGTTATGCACATTTAATACCTCCCCAATGCCCAAAAGCAGCAAACGTTGTCTCTGTCCTCCCGTATTGTGAATTAAATATCAATCTGCTCTCAATTTTTTTAAATCCTCTCTCTGGTGTCTTAGCTCTGTGTTAACCATACAAATGCTAGCCCATACAACTGTTGTCTCGGCTCTGCGTTAACCATACAAAGTATGGCCCATACAAATGTTGTCTCGACTCTGCGTTAGCCATCTCTGCTCCAATAAATACGCTCTATGTTAACTCCATATACGCTTCTCCTTTCTCTAATACATAGCCATGTCTTGGTATACGCAGCCTCCTTCTAATACACGCTGCTCCTTTCTCATATACGCAGCTAGCTCATATACGCAGCTAGCTCATATACGCAACCAACTCTAATTCGCAGCCAACACCTCCCATACCATAGCACCTCCCATACATACATCATATGCAATTTAAAACAATATTGCTATATCAATCCCACACTACATAACAGTGGCACTTTGCATAAACCCTCTCCTTTTTCATAAACACTCTCCATAACGCATTGTAATAAGAACCTCTGATTTATATTTATATCATAATTGTAATTTTTTTTATAAAACTACCACTGGAAGTCCTATTTTTTGGCAGCAGAAGTATATTTTTACAGTACACAGATTTAAAAAAAATGTATTCATTGATATCTATCATGGGAGTGGTTCTCACTGGCAAGGAGAAATATCCAGAATGGTCGTGGAAAATAAAATACACTCTCATTTTTAATGAGTTGTAGAAAGGAGTGTGTGTTGGAGATGGAGATAAATAACTAGAACAACCTACCTCATACAAGGAATTTGTCATTTGGGAAAATAAGAACAAAAAGACTTATGCATTGATTGCAGCATCAGTAAATGAAGAGGTGAGTCACCATATTTTTCCATTTTCAAATGCTTTCAAAGCCTTACAAAAACTGAAGGAACTCTATGACTCACACTCTGCACTTGAATTTTTTGAACTCATGATTAAATTGTTCACCCTTGAATTACAAAATGATGATCCTCTTGCTCTTGCATCAGAAGTAAAATCTATTATGCATGATATCAAAGTCACTAATGTTGAACTAGACATTCCTCTGATAGCTTTTCTCAAGGCACTTTATCCCACTTACTCAAATTATCTTTAGTCATTGCAAGCAAATGGAAACCTCAAAGATATTACCTTTGACTCCCTTGTGAAAAAAATTGTTGAAAGAGAGAAAGCTTTTGGGAAGAAGACTACTCCTCAGTCTTCTGAAGAGGCTGCATGTCTTGCACATAGAGAGAAGAATCTTTCTCAAGATTCTTCCAAAGGAAGAGGTGGTCGAAGAGGAAGAGGAAGAAATTTCAGAGGAAGGGGGGACAGACACTCTCAAAGAGAAAAGTGATATTTGCACTGCATACGCTACAAAAGAGATGGATCACATGATGCATCCACATGCAAGTTTTCTTGGGATAGAATTGAGCAGGAAAGAAGCCAACCCGAAGGTAAAACTAATGACAGATAGAAAGGTAAAGCACCTGAATCGACTCACTATGTTGTGGCACATTGTAATATTGGAGTAAATGAAGAATTATTTAATGCTTCACTTGCTTCTTGGAAAATGATTGGTTGCTTGATTCAGAAGCAACTTGCCACATGAATTTTAGAAGAGATTTTTTTGAATAATTTATTGACAATGTTGATGGAGTAGTATACTTTGCAGACAAATGAAAACTCAAGTCATCAGGGCTTGGTATAATCAAGCTTAAATTTCCTGGTCTTCTAGACTTTCTTCTGCATCATGTTTTATATCTCCCACAGCTGAGGAGAAACTTGTTGTCCTTGGTCCACATCCGCGAGCAAGGACACTCCATTCATATGTTTGATGGCAAGCTTGAGGTGAGAAAAGCATCAGACCACTCACTTGTCATGATGGGGATATAAGAAGAAAGGTTTCTCAAGCTGCATGGTACCTCTGCTCGTGCATAAAATTTATCAGTCAATTCTCATTATGAAGAAGGTACATTTCCATCAATTTTATTATGGCATGCTAGATTTGTACACTTGAACTATGACAACCTCTTCTTATTGAAGAAAAATGGTGTTACTGGTTTGCCTACAATTCCTAGGAAACTTAAGAAATGTGATGTTTGCATTCTAGGAAAGCATAGCAAACAATCTTTTCATGATTCACATTCCAGAGAACATAAAAAAATTGAACTCATTCATTCAGATTTATGTGGTCCAATGCCTGTTCCTTTTGCAAATGGAAATAAATATATGATGACATTTATTGATGACTACAGCAGAATGTCTTGGGTTTATTTATTGAAGAACAAATCTGATGCTTTTCAAACATTCAAGAACTTTCATACATGGATTGAAAATGATGCACAATCTCATATTGGCTCTATTCACACTGATAATGGAAAAGAATACACTTCAAATGAATTTTAAAACTATCTTCGCCAACATGGGATCAAACATCAAACAATTGTGTCTTATAATCCCCAACAGAACAGAGTAGCTGTAAGAATGAATAGGATAATCTTAAATATGGTGCGCTCCATGATGTTTTTCAAAAATATAAAATTGATGTTTTAGGTTGATGCAGTTCTATGTGTTGTATATGTAAAGAATAGATGTCCATCTAATGCTATTAGAAACAAGACTCCTTATGAAATGTGGTATGGGCACATTCCTTCGGTAAAGCATCTCATGGTCTTTGGTTCCACATGTTGTGCCTTGATACCAAAGGTACATAGAAACAAACTTGGTGCAAGAAGTTGTAAGTGTATCTTCCTAGGGTATTCAAACACCTCCAAAGCATAACGTCTCTATGAAGAAGTCAATAAAAAGTTTGTTGTATCTAGAGATGTAATCTTTCTTGAATCATCCAAAACTGACAATGTTGTTGAGCGAAAACTTGATCGCTTGGATATATTTGCAAATGCAAAATCATTTCAAAAATTTGATAATTAGATTCCACATCTTGAAGGGGGGATTCCTATACTAGATCAACTTGTGGAATCTTCTTCTGAAGCACTCTCTTCCCCGCATGAAACTCCAATAACGGATGATACTTTGAGTGATGTGATTGACAAAATTGGGAGACTCAATCTTGATTCAGTCCCAACTCAATCAACGGGGTAGCTTGGACCATCTTAGAAAGGTCCCCCAAAGTGGTTGACAAAGACACTTGAAAGTGTTCATCCTGATGAGGTTGGAAAGGAAGGAACTAGAAATTCAACCTGACAAAATGGAGGTGATGTAGATGATTCTGATTCACCTGTTGATATGGATGTTTCTTATGATTGTGAATTGAATTTGTCTACAAATTTTGAACCAATTTCCCTCAAAGAAGCTTCTTCTCATGATGAATGGAAAGAAGCAATGCAAAAGGAGTATGATGCCTTGATAAAAAATGGCACTTGGAAGCTGGTTGATCCTCCATTGGGAACCAAAACAATTGGCTACAAGTGGGTCTACAAGAACAAGTATAAAGCTGATGGCTCACTTGACAAGCACAAAGCCAGGCTTGTGGCAAAAGGTTTTTCATAGAAGGGGTCGATTATGAGGATACTTTTTCCCCCACAACATAATGGGCTACCATCCGGACACTCTTTGCCCTAGCAGCTCAGAACGGTTGGAAAGTCCATCAAATGGATGTAAAAACTACTTTCTTGAATGGAGATCTAAAAGAGAATGTTTTTATGTCCTAGCCTGAAGGATTTGCTATGAAAGGACATGAACGTAAAGTATGCAAACTTGTGAAATCCTTGTATGGCCTGAAACAAGCACCGCGAGCTTGGTAGGAAAAACTAACTGAGCATCTTCTGAAACTCAATTTCAAACATTATGATCTTGATGATGCAACTTTGTTTGTCAAGAAGGTTGGTAAAATAGTTGTATATCTTGTGGTATATGTAGATGAGCTTTTGATGACAGGGAATAATGGGAGCTAAAGAAGGAATTGAGGAAAGGTTTTGAAATGACTAATTTGGGCTATGTTCATTACTATATTTTTATTGAAGTAACTCAACATCCGAAGTACATATTCCTTTCTCAAAAGAAGTACATTGGAGAGCTGTTGAACAGGTTTAGCATGACTGGATGTAATCCTCTGACTACTCCAATAGAACAAAACTTAAAGATCACATCTATTGAAGGAAAAGAATTTGAGGATGCAACAAAGTATAGACAGCTTGTAGAAAGTCTCAACTACTTGACTACTACCAGACCAGACATTTCGCTTTCCATTTGATCCTCTACAGGTTTATGCAAAAGCCTTGTGAGGGACATTGGTCTGCTACAAAAAGAGTTCTAAAGTCTTGAAGGGAACTGTTCAATCGTCATGTTCAATCGTCTCACCAAGGCTTGTTTGCGACTCTGCTCTCCTGGTCGTCATATTCAATTGTCATGTTTGATTGATTTTGAATATACATTGAATTATTAATGGCCAACAAGGTGTTGGGAGTAGTGGTAAAAAAGCAAACAGGAAATTAGAAGGGATAACTAGATTATGTGTGGAGTATTTTTTAGTACCAAACAATTATTTTCTTGGCTAAAGACAAGGTTAATATTGTTATTAAACTTCAAATATAACATTGAAGTCCATACTAGACTAACTATCATAGTCAATAGCATGTTGTATGATTGGGTGGAGTTCATATTCCATTGTTATTAAAACCTTGTCTAAGTGACAAATTCAATCCCAAAACTCAAAGTTATTGGTATTGTAAAGTGGTACTATGCATGATTACCTCTATGTTATCATTTTGCTTAAATTTTTCGACAACCACAAGATACATGAAAAAGATTAGCTAAATAAAAGCACTTGAATACTTTGACATAAAATTATTTAGTTATGCACTGGTTGTAGAAGCTGAACAGGTCCATGAATTCCTTATTCTCCAATCAACAAACCGAACATTGTTTGATTGGACTTGCCTAAAGGTAGTGGGAATAAATAAAGGAAATTATGGCGTGGACTTGATGTTATGTTAATTATATTAACATTGTTTGAAAACATGTGGACAAGGTACATGTCGTACATGTAATTGTGGAGCACTTGGAAGGTATGCTTTTGACAAGCAATCTAGTGGTTTTTCAATAATGATTCTAACCTTTTCTGTATTATGAGTTCAAAGAAGATAAAGGATTTTGATAAAATGTGCGAAAATAGACAAAGGAAGCTCAAGTGCTGATAATTGACGTTTTCTATGCAGGAAGACGTGGAAACAGGGGATTGTCGATCAAAAGCAAGGAGCAAAGGGAAAATAACTGATGTCCCTCCAGCAGGGCACTGGATGCGGACGAGATCAAGCAAAATTAGAGCTGAATAGCCCAGGAAAGAATGCGGGATACCGAGTCGGAGAGCGCAAGAAGGAAAAGAGAAGAATTGAACGATTAGCGAATCCCTCAGGATCTTTGATCCTGAGGGATCACTGCTTTAACTTATCTTTTTGATTGTCTAGATACCTCTGTCATTTCTGTTATATAAAGGCACCACGCCATTGAGCAAGGGACGACTGTTTTTATGATTCTAAGTTTCAGAACAAACTGTGATCATTGGGCCTCGCTGAGACTTGACTTTGTTATACTTTTGTTAATGCGATTAATATAGAAGACTTGGTGTTCATTTCGTCTCTGCATCTGGAGTAACTTAAGGCAGTGTACCATTGGCAGCTAAGGGCCCGGCTCCGAAGGACACTTGCTTTTGTATTATTATACAGTGATTTGTGTGTGGTTTGTTTATTTATGCTATTTAAGTAATCTGTTACATCTTTTATGTGATATACTATGCTCCATTATAATTGATATCTGAATGATTTCTTTACCTCATGTCTCTGCACTGTACGATTGGATCTATTTGAATTGCATCTTTCGGTTATCTCTGCAACAGAATGTTGGTATGAATGTTATTGTCCTTAGATCCATGTGAAATAGTATTTGTGAGACTTGAAAGCAATATTACTTCGTTCAGAAACGTAGTCATATCATTCATTATTCTCATATTGCTATAGTAGTATAGAACATGTACATACGGATGAGGATTGCCGTTCCATTTTATTACTGCTGTTCCATTTGATTACTGCTGTTCCATTTTACCGTTGTTCCATTTATTGCTGTTCCATTTATTGCTGTCCCATTTATTGTTGTTCCATTTTACTGCTGTTCCATTTATTGTTGTTCCATTTCCAGACTGCTGTTCCATTTTACTTTCCACCGTTTTATTTACCTGCCTTTGTTGTTTATGGTGTGAGAGAAGGCCTAAGGCTGTAGTGAGCCTCAGCAAGACGCTGCTCAGCTCCCAGACCTATAAGTCCATGCTTTAATTTCCTTTCTTCATCAGTTTCTAAAGGGATGGGTTATTGCTTCCGTACCCTTGACTGATCAACTACCTTGTGTGATTCTATCTTTTGGGTTAGTTTAGTTACAGCTTAGCATCTATTTCCTTTCGAAGCATCAGAACACTATACTACTGAGCATCACTCGGACAAATAGCCTCGGATTGAGCTACTCCTTGCAATAACAAATCGTTCCCGGATTGACTTATTAATGTGGGATAATTAGTGGTGTGAGAGACCCTAGTTGCAACTCTACATTTTGGCGCCGTTGCCGGGGAGGAGTAATAGCCATTTGCCCTTTGCAGAGTAGTGCGCAAATCTGCTAGGGGGGAGTTGGATTTTAAAAACGGAAGGTAAGAACCTGCGTACGGAGCATGTAAAAGCCCTGCTCCACCGTCCGCTCTCTTAGCAGAATTACTGGTTGATAGGATTTAGTAGTTTTTAGTGTGGATGACTAAGCAGAAAAAGCTAGAAAAGAATATCAAACCCCCAGCCAAGCCTGAAAAAGCGAAAGGACCAGTGACCCTTGGCCGAACAACCTTTAAAGACGAAATCTACAAGAAAACTGAATCTCAGCTGTCAGTAGGCCTCAGAAAGATTAATTCTAAGTAGCCTACTAGTTCCCTTCAGGCTACAGCATCACCATCTGGAGCCTTTGCTGAGGTACATAGCCAGACTGATGAACATGACTATCAAGAAATTGAAAATTCTGTGTCAGAACGGCTGCAGGAAGGGAAATTAAGCAACCTTTGTGAGGGAGAAGGGGAAACAGGGGAAATAGAGGAACCAAGGTCTCCTTCTAGGATAATCCAGCTGTTAAACAACCCAGATAAGGGGAGCACAGCCAGAGTTAATATTGAAGGCACTCCATTCCCTCAGATAGAAATCCCAGACAAGGGAAGTGTCATTAAAATAGTTTCTGCCAAGGCCGCCCCTTCTCAACCTAGGAACACCCTCCTAGAAATTCTAGAAGACTATTGGCACATATTTGATCCCATGGCGCAGAATCAGCCAAATACTCAAACTTCTACATTGCAATATCCGATAGTAGACTCTGCTGCAAATGCACCCATGAAAGCGATCCCTCTTCAACACATCCCAACGTTTCATGGACTCACATCAGAAGACCCTGACACATTCTTATTTGAATTAGATGTGTTATGTAGAGGGTATGATTACACCACTGACCCCCAAAAATTAAATTTGTTCCCCTCCACTTTGAAAGGAGCAGCTTTGAGATGGTTTATGGGTTTAGGTGGTGGAGTCATAAACATCTGGGAGCAAATGAAAGAATCCTTTCTTAAGAAATATCAGGATTACTGCAGGTCAAGAGAACTAAAAGATGAAATTTTCCAAATGATGGCCAGACCAAATGAAACTTTAGAGGAATATGTAGAACGTTTTCAATATAATTTACAGAGATCCCCCTATGCATCACTACCTCTGCCTGATAATGTGTTGAAAACTGCATTGATTAGAGGTATGAAAGAACAATGGATTGAAACATTGAATATCATGGGAAAAGGGGATATTTACC
>APFE031619931.1:78888-118440 GCA_000404065.3 Pinus taeda | reverse complement strand
ACTATTCCTATCATAGAGATGATTGAATGCATTTTGTAAAGGTTACTTCTGCTGAAAAAACTTCTGCTGATATATACTTCTCAAAACAATACTCTTAAAAAAAAAAACTTCCGCTGCTTTTTTTTTAAAATGATTTTGCTATGGAGAAAAAATCATTAAAATTCTGCTCACCATATATATCTCAGCATATATATATCTGCTTTAAAATGATTAGAGTTCTGCTACTTATATCTCCACATATATATTTCTGATTTTAAAATGATTTTTATATGGGAAAAAAATCATTTAAAATTTGCTTTATACCATAGCGCTACCATAAAGAATCATTTAACATCTGCTTTGATACCATAATTCCAAAATTGACTCTTATTCAGAACTCATATGGAAATACTAATACTGAGCAATCAATCTGCTATTAAAACCTTTGATCTTTGATATGTTACCGGCCTCTCATTTCAGCAACCTATTTTAAGAAGTCTCGTAGTTCAAGACAAATCACTTAAAATTGTTTCAAGTTCTTGAAACGGGCAGGCAAGGTGCTTAAGATTCATTCTAAAATCTGCCAAGTTAGATTCATCTAGCTTAAATCATAAAGAACAACAGATTTCAGTGCAAATAGAAGAAAAGCATTGTAACAGTTCGTCTCGGCCTATCTACCAATTGGATGTGTCTATCGGACCATGATCTGACCTGCCGGATACCATGGTCTGTGTGGCAATTTGGAATATTTGTAACGATGATGAGCCAAGTTCAAAATCTGGCACGCCGACACCCCAAAGCTAGACTGACTGTGTTTCGAGCAGCTCGTGATGTATTCCACTATTGCCAGAGGAAGCTTGCTGTCCGTTCAAACAGTTTCAACGATTTTATTACAGCAGATATATACCCAACACAATGGTCTCATATTAACACACCAAGACAAGTATTCTGTGTTCAATGGCGGCGTCACCCTGACCGCAGTTTGCTACAGGCGGCACACACGTCTCCACAAACACAGACCTAGGGTTCCTCATATGCACAAAGAATGGCTGGGTTCCTCACAGGCCGGTGCGAGAGCCTCTCAGGCGGATATGAACAGTCAAAAACATGCAGACGGGAGCTTCTCTAATGAAAAACTGTGCAAACGGTTCTTCGACTTTAACCATTAAAAAAAAAGGCAGTGCGTTACCTCTTGGATTGGTAATGTAAGAGGGACAGCGGCGTTAAGTCTTCAGATTGTCAGAAGAAACCCAACAGGTATGCAGTCTTCAGTCATACGTTTCAATGAAGGCAGCGGTAGGAAGGCAGCGGCAGGCCTTTCAATGAAGGCAGTCTACAGTCTTCAGTTATGTCAGAGACTGAGCAGTCAGGAGTTACAATTATTCTGGGCCCTGTGCTCTGATACCATGTCAGGCCAGGGTAACTCCAGGTTTAATGAGCGAGAGAAAACTGAGATATTATTCATTAGGTAATCTACATATATATATACAAATAAAACGGATCAGTTCATCTTCTGGATGACTGTCCGGTTCACCCATCCGTTTCGGATTAGGTGTCAACACAATCAATCCATAGCTTATCAACTTGGACATTTTTTCTCATGCACAAAATCCCTGAATAAATGGCTCCCATGAGAAGGAAAATCCATTGAGAGTCATTGTAACAAGCTATATATCATCAATGATATCTCCAATGGCCGCAATTTCATCTCTGATCTATGAGACTCTCATAAGATATGAGACTCCATAATCTGATTTAGTCATCATGATATTACAAAGGCGATTTCTCAAGGTTAACTTCCTACTAGTGTTGTTGCTCTCAAACAATCCTACTAGAGCATCATACTTGGTTGTCTGCAATGCAACATGAGGAATCAAGTGGTCCTTTTTGGAACCTACCAAGATTCTTTTCATCCTGACTTCATTCTTCTTATACTTAGCTTTCTCCCTTGCTCCCTTTGGCTCCATAATAACTTTCTCCACACGATTCAAAAGCTCATTCTCTTCCAAGCTAAGGAATATTCTAGACAATATAATCTGATCTAGTCATCATGACATTACAAAGACGATTTCTCAAGGTTAACTTCATACTAGTGTTGCTGGTCTCAAACAATCCTACTAGAGCATCATATACTTCCTTGGTAGTCTTCAATGCAATATGAGTATGGAATCTACCAAGATTCTCTTCGCCTTGGCTTCATTCTTCTTATACTTGGCTTTCTCCTTTGCTCCCTCTGGCTTTGAAATAACTTTCTCCACATGATTCAGAAGCTCATTCTCTTCCAAGATAAGGAATGTTCTAGTCTTCTAAGATCTAAAGTTGATGGCACCATCTAACTTGTCTTTAACTATGAGACTTAGTGCCATTTTTGACAAAAGATTCAAAATCCAATGAAGCTATTGAATATTGTCTCGTAAGTTGACTTCAATGGATGCTCTTTCAATAAAGCTTTGATACCATGTTGAATTCTACAAGATGTCTAATAGAATATGATTTTTTGCCAAATAATTACTTCCTAATGATTTCTAGCCAACATTTATTCCAGTTACTATCATTGAATAATTACACTTCATAAAATATCAACAATAAATGCAATAGAAACAATAAAGATCATATAAAAACAAGCATGCACAATAGAGACAACACATTTTACCCTTGGAAACCCAACGTTGGGAGAAAACCCAACAAATTTTCTTTAGAAGAAATTATACTTTAACGAGATTTACAAAATCAACAATTTCGCCTAGAAATATGTCAATAATCCAAGTCAAACTACCAATCAAACCTAGTCAATCTTTAGCAAGTCAACACTGGTCAAACCAATCAAAATTTCATAAATTCAATATTGGTCAGCTTAGCCTGGTCAACCTTCCTATGGTCAAATTTCAACCCTGTAGTGAACGTTGCAGTATGGATTTTGGTCGAATTGCAATCAATCAACTCGATCAATTGCCACAATCAAATTCATCCTTTTGTTCACACATGTGATTGTCCAAGAATGCTGGTCAAACTCGTCCAAGAACATGGTCAAATACTCCACACGTGCGGTTAAGAGAGAGATAGACAAATAGAAAGGTGATCTCCACCTTTTGTTCACAAGTGTCACTGTCTAAGAATGTTAGTCACATTCGTCCAAGAACTCGGTCAAAGACTCTTTCATACATGTGGTCAAGAGTGAGATAGACATATAGAAACATGATCTCCAAAACATACTTCTTCATGCTCATAGTTGTTATTCTTGGTGGAGAAAATGAAACGTCACATCATATGTATATACTTCTCGAATGGGGGTAAAATAGCCTAAGGGACACATCCCTTCACCCTCCTACATTGACTTGACTTTTTTGAGCCGACTTATCATGCAAAAATCAAACTTTTATTTTAATTCTTCATAATTCTTCTAGGCCAACTTAGGTATATAGGAATACCTCTCAATGCTACACAAAAAATCAACAACTTTCTATGGAAAACTTGTCGGAAATTTGCTTTATCTAACTCATTATAGACAAATACATATACTGTATGGTTGGCTTGGTTTCTAGATAGGCACAAAATCCAACTGAAATCCATTAGAAGATGAAGAGAATTTTGAGATATATGAGTTAATAGTCAATTACGGGATTTGTTATGCATATGGTGGAAATATTTGATTTTTTTGTTATATATTTCGATTTAGGTGATGATCTTAATGAGTAAAAAATTGACATGTCATAATTTTTAACATGGTACTAGTGTAGTTTGGTCAAGTAAGGAGAATGCTAATTTGTATCTTCTCATGAGGTTGAATACATAGCAACAATGCAAGCAATGAATTAGTGATATGGATTAGGAAGGGCTTCTATGAGCTTTCCCTTGCTAAATGATGGTAGAAAAAGTAAGAGGTGACAACCATAGTGCAATTTTGTGGGCAAATAATGTTCTTTTATGCAAATACTTAACTCTTGGAGCTAGATGTTCATTTCTTTAGAGATCTTGTGAAAGATGGGAATGTTGAATTAGAGTTTGGTAGAAGTAACAAACATGCAACAAACATCTTCACCAAATTTACAAAGGCAAAGTTAGTTGAGATTTGTACTTGTGTTGAGTGATCTTGACATTGACATGAACCAAGGGTTGGTGGGGTGGGTTGGTCATGATGTAATACACCTTTCCTTTTTTTCTCAATCTATTTGGCATTGTTTTCCTAGCACTATTAAGGAGACTTATTAAGATTGCCAATATTTCCCCTTAGGTGACATGTGATGCAACGTTCAATAATACCTTTGAGAGTTGTTTGAGTCATTATCTCATAGAAGTTTTCTCATCTATTTTGATATGAATATTGTAAATCACTTATTTCCAGCCACAACATTTTCTTATATTTTAATGGATTCATCTAAAATGGTAGTTGTGAATAAAATAAGAACTCATTTTCTTCACTTGCACAACAAGGAGATGAGAGATTATGAAATATACACCTAAATATTATGATATACAAGTGCTATTTTGAATCTTAATGATAAGTCTTGGAACATAGTTTTCACCTTGTGTTTATCTTGGGTTGATTATTCTTTGCTAAGTTGTGTATGTGAGCGGAGTCAAGGCATGGTTATGGAGATTCCTTGTGCATAATTTCTGGAATTTCAATTTCTTCAAAGTTACCATACTGACATTTGTATTCAGATGAAACTATAATACAAATGGAAATGTGCACATCGAAAGAAACTTGGTAGGAGCACAAGGAGATTATAAACCAACAACAGGTAAAAATACAAGCGGGGGTGAGAAGACTACATAGTTGTGTACCACATGTCAATATTTCTATAGTTTTGCTATCATGTCACCTTCCCTTATGCTTTTGGAGGAAATTCACGTGGTATGCTGATATTGCTGTGAGGGACAATTTCATTGCCATGTAGATAGAGCTAAGCTCGGGGAAATGGTTGTGACAAATTAACTTGTATTGGTTATGGGCTGCAGGAGGTGGACAAATACTGCTAGAATTAAGGTATAAATTCTTCTTGCCAGAATTATTAACTTGACAAATGAAGGAATTTTTTTAAGGGAATGCCCAAGCCTGAATGAGTGGCCGAGAAAAGAGTGTTCATTGCACTGGTTGAGACGCTTGGAGGATTTTGTAACTGGAGATTCATATTTGGTATTTAATTCTATGGAGATTTGCAGTGCTGTAGTGTGTTAAGTCTGAGATAGGATTCTTATAGGTATAGTTTTCCCTTGCTATTTCATAGCATGGCTAGAGTGGTATCGATAGCTGGTGCCTACAACTTGGGGTGGAAAATTGTTTATATGCAATCGGATTCCATGCACAGCTCTTGATAGAGAGTATTCTCATCTTTGTTATAATGTTGTTAACTCTTAATTATAATTTTTTATTCGCACTGCTTGCCTTTCGTTATTTAACACTGGAATTCTGCTTTGAATGTTACAATGACGGAGATATTAGGAAAAACTGCACGTGGAATTTTATGCTTGAATGGTGTGAATTCTATTTAAAACATGGTGTAAACAATAGGAATGTTGCATAAGTTTGTAGGAACTATGGGTCAATGTTCAAAAGCAATAAGAATTTTGATTATGCAATTTATTTTGGCATATAGTGACATTACAAATCTGTTTGGCATTGTTGGAAATTGAATTTCAATTATAGTCAAACTTTGGATTGGTAAATGAAGAATCTTAATTATTGGTAATGTATGTACTATGTACCCAGCTGCTATCTCAGAGAACATGGGTGGCTATGCCACAGCTCGATCCTAATTATCATCTGTCCTGCTTGCATGTACACAACTTTTTTAAAATATAAGGTTAGTTTTAATAGTAATATTTGTTAGTGTCAACTTCTTATTTTCTATTGTTGGATTCCAATTGTCCCACGAACTATTTTGTTTTAACTCCAAGAACTTAGGTCCGATAGACTTTTCTTATCGTTTGTTGGGTGGTGTGTTTGCATATTATAGTCAATGCCATCTTTGATGTTTCTATGATAAAATCAACTTTAGAATACTTGCTCTTGACTCCAATTCTGGATCTGCTTATTTTCTGCAATCTCGTTTTATGTCATGATGTTGATGACTTTTGTCAGCCTGACAATTTTGGAAGAACTCTCTCCCATAAATTCAGACTTTAATAAATGCTATACTTTAGGAAAGAGGTGTTCAATTCAGCAGAGTGTTTAGTATTTTGAAATTTTCTTGAGAGAGATATACTGACCAAGAATTAACTGCACTAATGCACCTAGAATGCAAAGTTGTAAACGTTGCCATAACATTCTTTTAAAATTTTGTCTAGAGGAAAGTCTTAACTTAAGAAGGAAACAATATTTTCTGCAATATTGCAGTTATTCTGAGGCCTTTGTATGTGAATATCCGTTACTGACAAACTGCATGCTTCCCATATGTTTTAATGTGTCTAATTAATGAAGCTATCAAACATGCGGTTGAATGCACGAAGTAAATCATATCATAAAAAGGTCCTTTAAAAATCAGATGGAAAAGATATATTAAGCATGATGGTTTGGACCATTTGTTGCAACAGCCACATTCAGTGAAAAGAACAAATTATTTCTCTATGGACAGCTAACTTCTTCCAAGAGATGGGAATACCAAGAGGTTCTTCAACGCAAAGTTCATTGCTGACTTTGATAATAATTAAAAGCACTAGACATTCCCAGTTACTAAAGAAAAGCTCAACCAGTGTTTCATGCAAGAGCTGTATCAATCTATCTTTGCTATCCTTCTTTATAATATTTTACATTGAGATAGAAAAAATAGAGCTAGATACAGATAGCTCACTTCTGCTTCAACTCAACTACACAAACCATTTTGGTCCCTTCTGGTGTAGTGATATAGCTTAGTTGACTTCTCTTTCACTCTTCACTTCTCTTTAATATTGTTTTATGAATTCACTGAGTTCAGGTATATTTCTCTTGGGGGATGCATCAAAGGCCAGCCTTATATTTTTTACCTTTACATGCTGATTTCCGTTTCGGTCCCTTTGACTGCTTTTGCTCACCTAAAGACATTAATAACACTTCGATTTTAATTTCAATTTTCATCTATAGCCTATCTTGCAAGGGCATTGTTTAACATAAGAGAATATGCAAGGAAGAAAAAGGAAGTGGTGATTTGTGTTTAAAGAAGATTTTAAAGATATACCTTTATGACAGTACAGGAGTATTGCTTGTAAAATGTGAATAAAGTTGTGAAATATTTCATCGCTATATCTGCCACCACTTCCTGCGTTCCATTGTTTTCAGAAGCTCATCTGCCATGGATGCAAAGTTCTCTGCTCCCTCCTGTAGTTCTTCTGTACGCTTGCTGATTGTCTGGCAATATATAATGATTACAGAGGTTTATACTAATGTTGGCAATAGACTTAAGAAGATAATAAGTTAAACATCTATTAATATTTATTTCTGTAGTGATTCTTTCTAATCTTTCATAACAGAAAAAATTGAGAAACTAAGAAAGTATTCATATTAGATTGTTGAAAATTCAACCTACATTCTATGGGGGTTCTAAATCCACAACAACAGGGATAGGCTAGTTGATATATTTTAGTTAAAATTGTTTGTATGAATCCAACAATCTACAAAAGTAAAGTCTTCTTTCAGATAGGCTCCCAGAAATTTAAGGCGTGTTTAGCTCTAAAAAATGTACATTTGCAAACATTTCAACAGAAGCAACAACTCATGGAAAGACCACTGACAGAAATGGTCAAGACCAAGCTAAAATGCATACTAACAGGGTTGTATAGAGTTATTCAGAATATTAACAAACCCACAAAAGTCTAGTGTAAGTTACTGCAGGTTTTCGTGACAAATATTCTGGCGTTTCTGCTTTCAGCTAGAGACATTGTTCATTAGTGTCCACAGCATTTTGCAAAGTACAATATTTTCAAGATTTCTGGTCCTCCGAATTTCCCCCATATTGAAAATTTGGAAAAGACACTAATTTGCTCACTAGAGAAAGGATTATGAGAATTTGACTACATTGGTGGGGTCCATGACTGAAACTTTCTGGGTTATTTTTGCAACCTTGTTCTAATTTTTAGTGCAAATTAAAATGCTTGTTCCCATGCATAAATAGTGAGGATCTATCTCTCATTGGATATGAGAAAAAAGGTGAAGGTCCTGGGGTGAATATCATCTTCAAACATTAATGCCTATGTTGCACAAGCTTTCAGAACATGGGAATGAGGACGCAGAACAGGTACTTGTAATGGTTGGAAGATCCCTCCAAATTTCTACGGAATCTCAGGGTGGGAATGACAAATATATATATATATCACCATAACATAGTAAACGAAAATAAATGTAGTATGAAGTGAGATCAAAATAAAGAAATAATGAGAGACTAGGAATGTTTAGAGAGAGAGAGAGAGAATATAAGACGAGAATTTCATTAAAAAATGACCACAAAAATAGGTCAATAGCACTGCTGAGAACAATGATGTCATTACAAAGTGGAAGCACAAAAATGGATTCTATAATACTTCTTGCGGCTTGACTATAAATTGTGCTCTAAAAAGAATAGTTCTACATATATAATTTGGTGATCACACACTACTTTGCCAATCCATTTGAGGGATAGACAGTCACTTGGAAGGGGAGGTCTAGCCTCTGGGGACTTCATCTTACTGTTAGTTTCCATCAGGAAAACATACTATTGTGTTGGACAAGCTCTCTAGGGTGAATCTTCAACCATAGTGTGGGATACTGGTGGCACTATTGGTATAGCAGTTGGGACATCCTAAATGAGTAGGTCCTCCTAAATGGCTCTTCATATTCCTATTTAATATTTCCAAAATATTTACAATATTCCTCAATGCCTAAGGATTATATCTAACATGTTTTAGTCTCTTGTTTAAAGGTGACCTATTGGGTTCAGATATCCTCTTGCTGTTTTTAACGTCAAGGATTTCTGCATGCAAGCTGCCATTTGGGGGATGAAGAGATTTCTGCACTTTGTTTTCATTCAACAATTTCTTGAGGGATAAATTTTCCAATTTAACCTTGAAAACTTTGGTGGAGAGAATGAGCATTTCCTTTTGCATCTGTTTCAGCAATTTGGCAAAACTATGGGCATGGGAAGCCAATAAAACCAAATCAGTGGAAAGAATTAACATGCTGTCAGAATTAGAACCTATAGGGTAATGTTCCAATGAATATATATTCTGCAGATTGTCTTTATGTTGTCTGAATCAAGGATGGCACTGGTAGATTCTGTTGTTGTTCTGCTATTCCATTATTTTGTAGGTTAATGCTGTGAAATTCTGCATGAAGACTAAAAAAGCTAGCACTGTGACAAAATGATCTAACAAAGCCCTAATTCTGTGATGAGAAATAACATTAGGGTAAGCCACAAGAGGCATAGCCCAAAAGACTGAAATAAGCCCTTGCACAAGTGCTCTAGAAAGAAAATAGCTGAAGCACAAGTGCTCTAGCAAGAAAAATAACTAAAGCACAAGGGGGTTGATACCAATGTTTTAAAAACCGGAACCGGTGACCGGACCAGTCCACCTAATGAACCGGGTTTTGAACCGGAACCGGTCGAACCGGGACTGGGCAGGTCTAAACGAACCGATTTTAAAAAAATACATTAAATAATTAATTTTTAATGAAAAAAACTATTTTTAAGATTTAAAACCATGATTCCAAGCCAATAGAGACAAAATATGCAAAGATTGCTCATTTATATACTATGTAAAGGTGAATATATCAAAATGGCACCGAGTGAAATACATATCACCGACAAATACATAAGCAATGAGGCTCTAAATGGCCTCTAGAGTACAAAAAAAAAGCCTACAAACTATGGGGCCAGTGGCCTACTACAAGTCTGCATATATTGTCATCTCCCTTCTCAAACACATTTGTAATAGGGTGCTGCTACACAATTTTGCACAATTTTGGCTAATGAAGAGAACCCATCATTTTCGACTTAGGGACTTAGGAGGCAATTCGACTTAATTTGGTTGCTAGTGGAATGTGGGGGCCACCCACATGGGAATTCGAAGTGGCCCATTCAAATAACTTGGAGGGAAAGTCGAATAGGTGGATGGAGGGGTCCACATGAGGTAAGGGAGACCCAAGGAGTTATAAGGAGGGAGCAACTCTCATTTTGGGATTCATTCATACATCTTGCAAACAAAATCACTTTACTGTTCACTTTGTTGTTTAGCTGAGTCAATCAACTGTTTAGCCACGAATATCTCAAGCGGGAGAGTCAACCTCTACTTCGGGGGACCATCCGTGCCTGCCCTAGAGACGCAGTTCTACAAGGATTTCAGTTGTTTCGAGGTAGTGACATAGCACCACCAACCAACGTAGAGCAAAGAGTGCGTATTTCTGGGCAGCTAGGAAACACGCAGAGGAAGATTGAGGCAAGAAGAGATCTGACTGCTTGTTCGGGAGTTGGGGAGCTGAGGTAATAGCATTAGACCAACATTCTTGCTAGGTTTTCCAGCCAGCTGAGCCAAGATTCTAGCAATTCGAACTACTGGGCTAGGGGCCAGCGCAGAGGCCACACCAGATTTTCGTGGTACTTGGGAGTAGCTGAGTTGGGCCAAAAGATCATCCAGGGAGTCAGGGATTGGATAGCATGGGTGAACTCAACATTTTGGAGAAGTTTTCAGGGGGATTTACAGGCAGTTTCCAACAAGTCGAAATTGGCAGCTAGAGCTGAGGTGAGGCTCCAAGGGGGTGGAAAATCAGAAGTCTAAACCAGTCAAAATCATTTTTGTGTTTTTCTGGGTTTTTGACAAGGACCCCAAATATAAATTTTCATAATTTTCTGAGCACTAGAGGTGGGGTTTTAAGTCGTATCTTTACTGTAGACATTGTAGAATTGTTGGGGATTAAAGAGTGCCTTTGGGGGTCGATTTTGGGAGGTCCAAATCATGCCAAACCATTTTTGGGTTTTGTGGGTTTTGGCTAAGGAGTTCGAGGTTAAAAGCATATAAATTTCTAGGTAGTTTCAGTGCACCTTCCAACCATTCAAACTTCAACAAAGCAGCAGTTTCTGAGCAGTGTAGTGCAAATTGGTGCAACAGCTAGGCAGCCTTTAGCTTAGCCACTTTCCTACCTGGGTTTGGTCCTTCTTGTCCTTTCAGACAAGCCCAGGTGCACCATTCCATCATCTATTGTATTTGACTTGCAAAAATATAATAAAATGGCTCAGAAGTTCTCCATTTGCAACTTTTATATGGGTGTTCGCTGAATATTTCGTTTTTGTAATTTGCTGCAGGTATGATTTGCTTGTTATCACTTGTATTCCTATTAAGGATCATTACAGTGGTATCAGAGCATGATCTTGGCCCAAATGTGGGAAATTAGCCAGAAGATCATGGAAGCTTTGGGTATGAGTTCACAGTAATAGGTGAAATCGGAGACAAACCCATGGCTAAAGGGAAATCCAATATGCAGAAATTCTGGGGTAGAATTCATTCGGACGATGAGAGGTTGGCCCAGTTGAGATGGGCAACAGACCAAACCCATCCTCACCCTTACAACAAAGACGTTAGAGGTGAGCAAGTTGTGGGGGTGTAGCCATCTACATCGTGTGGGAAAAGTCGACCAGATCAGGGCACCAGATCTCCTAAAAAGGAGCAAACAGGACAAAGACAATTAGAGGGTGAGACCAAGGGGCGCTTTTGCTGGTGGAGACCTAGCTTTACATATCAAGAGAGGTTGAGCATGATGTTGAGAGCCCACAGGATGGTGAGGAGCACATCAATATACCTGGTGAGGCATAGGAGTCACCTTTATTAGAGACCCCTTTGATAGCACCAGTTGACACCCTAGTGGAGAGGATAGAACCTACTCACATAAATCCATTTGTTGAGGGGGTGCCATCCCTGGACGAGATGCCAACAGTTGTTGAAGTATCTGGAGCCGTGACTGAGTTTACAGGTGATAGATTTCCATGACAATTCCATCAGTTTCAGGCCGACCTTCTAGCATTGAAAAGGAAGGCCGCATTAGTGCGAGAGGCGATTCTGCAGCAGAACAAGGAGCTGGAGGGCATGAGAGTGGTTTGTACCGAGTCCATGACAAAATTGACTCACGTTGGGGAGTAGTTGGATCCCCTACTAGTGTAGCTAGAGTGCACATTGGAGTGTGAGAGCAGCCCTCTTCGAGCATACATAGACGGGGCTGGCAGCAATGTTAGGTTACCTTGGTCCATTGGATAGAGGGAGACAGAGCTACCTAGTCAGATTGTATGTATTGACCAGGATAGCGAGATGAGACGACTTGAGTTGAACAGGGTGCAACACCTGCATGCTGGGGTTGTTCTATGTGCGGGAGTTCGTGCATTCGATCCCTCTTAGGGTTGGGTGACGAGAGATTTTGAGTCGGTACCCGGTGGAGTGGACTATGGAGATGGTAGTGGACCCAAGTGGAGCTTAGCAGGAGTTTCTAGGCACTGGGGATGCTGGGAGCCCCGACTGGCATTGGGATCAGGGAGGGACCACCTATCATTTCCCATGTATGTTGGTTGACTACAACCAGGATGGTGCAGTTGACCTAACAGTTGAGCATGCACATTCGCTCGGGAAGTCTCGATCAACACTAGTGGCCAACTAGTTTATGGGCAGACTCTTTTAGTTTTCTTGGTATGGCATTTGTACACAGGATCACTTGGTGATCAACATACTCTGGCAAGAGTTTGTCGGAGGAGGTGGCATTGGCAGGCCATTATACGGTGCCTTGTATGGAGCTGGGGGCTCTTCACTTTTGTGCAGGGCACAGAGGACGCAGAGGCGCGGAGCAGTGGTGACATCACTGCTGATACATAGGGAGAGTCACTTCTCGGATCTCTCAAGGGGGATTTGGAGGGAAGATCCATTCATCGGTGGGGATAATGATGCGATGGTGGAGGTGATGATACTGATTGCGTGTGGCCTGACACGCAGAGACATAGCTCTAGGCCATCATATCCAAGGATGTGTGGGAGCATCTTTTGTTGAGCAATGGTCTACAGGTGGGCATGGAGATGCATGGTGGTGTGCTATAGTGTGTTGGACTACGTTGCAGAGCGGGAGTGCCTCACATTGCAGTGAGTACAAGCAGGGAGTGACAGGTGCAGTGACAGGTAGGAAGCAAGATGGTACAGTATGGCATAGCTGCAGCCGAGGGTATCCAACAGTGTACAGGGGTAGGCCGCAGTGTACAGTGGCATGTCCAGGAGTACTAGGATGATCGGTGGTATGCAAAGGCGTATGGTGCTGCACAACAATGTCTTGGAGTGTTGCCTCCAGGGACACCCATGGATGAAGATACCGGGCATACCTTTGGGTGCAGTTCACCCAGGATCGATGGGGACATAGATGAGCGATACTTGATGGTATCTATGAGGACTCACATTCCTGATCCTCTTCTATGTCACTTACAGGAACGAGCGATCTGGTTGTTGTCCTTTGACAATCTGGGGTCTGGGCACGAGCAGCAAGGGGCAGGGAGCTCACCCAAGATATTTGGATGACACTTGGTGCGATAGAGGATAGACTTCTCAGCAGGGGCATCGAATCAGTGCACGAGTTGACAACCATAGGTTGAGGGTTGAGGTGATCACCGACAAGGATGGCATATCATTCGTCATTGATCCTATGCCTGGGGAGCTGGTCACAGGGAAGACGTTTCACTCTTTCCACAGGGCATGTCTGGACCATGCATGAGCAGACGATACTGTGTACGGCTGAGATAGTTGTCTAGTATGTATCAGGGTTCCCAACATTGTATCGACACATTCTCCATGGGGCGGGTAGCTGAACCGGTGGCGATGGTTGGCAGGAGCAGGATGGATCCACATACACTGAGTCAATTATGCATATCAGATACCCATCTATTGGTTGCATTCAGGGGGTAGCTATTTGGCACACGTGGTTTCTAGTAGTCATCAGTACTACACAGTGGCAGGCACTAGACAATTTAGCATGCCTCAGATTAGTTCATGATGTATGGAGCCTATATATGGGTGGCACACAGGGACTAGAGATGAGGGCCAAAGGGATTCCATCGGTTGTCAGGGCTATGCCGTAGCAAGTCTGCCTATGGGATGCAGGGATTCAGTTGATCAATAGATCAATTGTGATGAGTGGAGTCATGGCAGAGAGTGATATAGTTCGCTCCTGGGATGACACATGGGGGTTCACAGAGGGTTTCATCATATAGGGAGGCAAACATTCTCTATTATTGCACAGGTTTGGAGTTAGATTTGGATGGGTAGGCCTTGGTGCCATGGAGATGCCTAGGCAGGATGTGTCTCGCCTCTTCCAGTATTCCACCATCGAGTTCCAGGAGAGGAGGATACTGTCTGCGCATGATGGGGAGTATGACATAGTCATAGTAGCGCAACGTTAGCATGGTGGCACCACTCTAGGCGTCACAACTCTTCACAACTCAATAACCTTTAGGGATGTGCCGACTACTACAGGGGGGATCATACAGATCTTCCATTGGGCTTTAGTGAGTCATTGATGGAGCAAGGGACTTCTGGTACTTGCATCGGGTAGGATAGTGAGTGGAGCGAGGGGAGCTTCATGTTGGACAGGATGGCCTGGGATCCTGGTATTGAAGGGTTCTTTCATATCAGGAGTGTGCTGAGGTCAGGGGCGATTCAGTGGCACATCTATGACCTTGGCACATGTTGCAGTGATAGTGGGGAGCAACAGTTAGAGAGGATGCTTGTTCAAGCATTGCTTGAGGACAAGCATTTTTTGGAGCGTTGGAAGAACTTGCCAGATGAGGATGCCACCTAGGAGGGTGAGCACATATTGGAGCACCCATCTTTGAGTTTGCTTGAGGGCAAACAACATTTGGGAGGGGAAGACTATCATGTCCCTTCTCAAACACATTTGTAATAGGGTGCTGCTACACAATTTTCCACAATTTTGGCTAACGAAGAGAACCCATCATTTTCGACTTAGGGACTTAGGAGGCAATTCGACTTAATTTGGTTGCTAGTGGAATGTGGGGGCCACCCACATGGGAATTTGAATTGGCCCATTCGAATAGCTTGGAGGGAAAGTCTAATAGGTCGATAGAGGGGCCCACATGAGGCAAGGAAGGCCCAAGGAGTTATAAGGAAGGAGAAACTCTCATTTTGGGATTCATTCATAGTACATACATCTTGCAAACAAAATCACTTAACTGTTCACTCTGCTATTTAGCCGAGTCAACCAACTGTTTAGCCACGAATCTCTCAAGCGGGAGATGCAACCTCTACTTCGGGGGACCATCCGTGCTCGCCCATGAGAAAACGTTCTACAAGGATTTCAGGAGTTCCGAGGCAGTGACATAGCACCACCAACCAAAGCAGAGCAAGGAGGTAGTATTTCTGGGTAGCCATGAAACACACAAAGGGAGATTGAGGCAAGTAGAGGTCTGACTGCTTGCCTGGGAGTTGGGGGAGTTGAGGTAGCAGCATTAGACCAGTGTTCTTGTTGGGTTTTACAGCTAGCTAAGCCAACATTCCAACAATTTGAACTGCCGGGTTGGGGGACAACATAGAGGCCACACAACAGATTTTCGTAGTACTTGGGAGTAGCTGAGTTGGGCCAAGAGATCATCCAGGGAGTTAGGGATTGGATAGGACGGGTGAACTCAACATTTTGGAGAAGTTTTCACGTGGATTTATAGGCAGTTTCCAGCAAGTTGAAATTGGTAGCTAGAGCTGAGGTGAGGCTCCAAGGGGGTGGAAAATCAGAAATCTAAACCAGCAAAAATCATTTCAGGGTTTTTGACAAGGACCCCATATATAAATTTTCAAAATTTTCTGAGCATCGGAGGTGGGGTTTTAAGCCGTATCTTTGCAACAAACATTATAGAATTGTTGGGGATTAAATAGTTCCTTTGGGGGTCATTTTTGGGAATTCCAAATCGGGGCAAACCATTTCTGGGTTTTTGTGGGTTTTGGCCAAGGTGTCCGAGGTTAAAAGCATATAAATTTCTGGGCAGTTTCAGTGCACCTTCCAGCCATTCGAACTTCAACAAAGCAGCAGTTTTTGAGCAACACAGTGCAGATTGGTGCAGCAGCTGGGCAACCTTTAGCTCAGCCATTTTCCTACCTGGGTTTGGTCCTCCTTGTCATTTCAGACAAGCTCAGGTGCACCATTCTATAATCTATTGTATTTGACTTGCATAAATATAATAAAATGGCTCAGAAGTTCTCCATTTGCAGCTTCTATATGGCTGTTTGCTGAATATTTCGTTTTTGTAATTTGCTGCATGTATGATTTGCTTGCTATCACTTGCATTCCTATTAAGGATCATTACATATATGATAATAGTGATCAACATTATCATTTGAAACTTCTAATGAGTCATCATGATCAAACTCAGTTGGTTGAGTCTCGACTACCAAACTTTGCAACTACTTGAGTCACAAACTTCTCTATTGGTTCAATGACTTGAGTCTAAACTTCTGAAGGTATTCTGCCCTAATATGCCCTATTACTTCATTTGGTGCTCCACATGGCTTTACATGGCCTCCTATCCCAACCAAGTGTTGCTTGAACTTGTTAATACCCCTTCCTTCAATAGATTTTTGGCAATATTTGTAGATCATTTTGCCATCAATCATATCACAATGACCCTGTGTAGTATCCTTGGCTTTTGGAGGCATGATGACTACTACTTAGCTTAAACTCTCTGCTGTTCCACTACTCCAGCAAAAACTCAACACTCTCCAAGCTCCCAATCAAACTGACGAATACTCCAAATGAGACGTGTGAGACAAATGAGAGGGAGAAGGGCCTTTTGCTGTTCCTCTACTCCAGCAAAAACTCAACACTCTCCAAGCTCCCAATCAAACTGACGAATACTCCAAATGAGACATATGAGAAAAATGAGAGGGAGAAGGGCCTTTTAAAGGCTTGGAGAGGGTGTTTTTGGAGGGAAAGAACCCTTACTTTCCCTCCAAAACACCATAAAAAATTGGAAAACAGTGTTGTGTGGGTCCTTCGCGACCATGGCAGCTAACTGGTTGGTTTAGGACAGAATTGGCCGATTTGACTGGTTCCGTCCTAAACCGACCGGTTATAACCAGTTAGGGAAATTTTTAGGCAAAATGGTGGGTCAAACCGGGTTTTTTTGCTAGTTTGACCCGGTGGGCTTGCTAACTGGTGTGCCCCCCTCTCTTCTAATTTTATATTGACATCTTTAATATAATAATGCCTTTATAAAGTTAGGCAAACTTAGGCTTTTAGCCTTTCCATCACAACATTACCTTATAACATCTTAACAAGTTATTAGGACTAGGAGCTTACATGACAAACACTTTTACATGAAACAAGACTTTTACATAGACATTTTATCACTCTCTCAACTAGCATGGTCCATTCACTTGCAATTACATTTAAGTATTTATGTTCAAGATAACAATAAGAAGAAGGTCTTTTCCATGTGATCATTTAGTACTGCAACTTGGACACTTGTTGGAGTAACCCTAAGAGGGGTCAGATTCTAGGTGGTGACATCACAACAAGCCAAGAAGTCCATCACATGTGCCAATACTAGCTTACATGACTTCTTATTCATCTTGACTCTTGCTAGACTTAGTCTTGATTGTTGCTCAAAGAGCTCACAAGACATTGCCTTGGATTTTGCACATGGTTTGCTAGGCATCCATTAGCAACTCCTTCATCCTGGATCTTTTCAAAGCTCACAAGGCTTCTACCTTCACCTTAACTTTTGCAGTGACTCACAAGATTTATTGATTCTCCAAATCTTCCTGGCTAGCCTTAGGGTGGCCATTTAAGGCCTCTCATTGGAGAACAACTTCCGATGCCACTATTTTCAACAGAAACTCATTAGCAAAAATTCTTAAGCTTACCTTGGTGTATTACATGGCTTTATAGACATACTAGAATCATTTTATAATGGCCCATTGGGCTGCAAAATTTGGACTTACAGTTTTGATAAACTGATGAATAATGATGATGAATTCCAGATATCTGACTGCTTGAACATGATGGAATTCCTTTGAAAAAAAGTGTACCGCTATAGGGTAGTTGACACAGAGTAGTCAACATGCCTCACGGTGCATACTCATTTCTTGTGTGGAGTTTGTCATACATTACTACAGATTCCACATTTGCATAAATTTGCCCAATCCTCGTGTTGAATTTCCTTTGCAACTTGTGATGTCCCCTCTAATTAATTTCACCCAGCAGCCACACTAGTTTTGCAATTTTGGCTAAGACATGGCAATTTTGATGTTTTGGGAAAGGCGGTTAGGAGGACCTCACTTAATTAAATTGGCTAAGGGTCCCAACATCAGAGAAAAAGGGAAATCGAAGTTGTAGTGGATGGTGGGGGCCACCCCAAAAGAGTAATACACACCCCTTGAGCAAACTCGCACACTTTTGGAGGGACAAAGGCCAAGGTGGGGTCATGCATGGGGCCCACATGGAGGAAGGGGAGCTCAAGGATAAGTAGTAAGGGATGCATCATTTTGTGGGATTTTGAACCTTCACGTATTGAACCTAACTAGCACACTTGAGTTGCGGAGCCAAGTTTGCAAGTGTTGCTCAACACATGAGATTCTCAAGCGAGATTCTCACCCTACCTTTGGTGGACTTTGAGTGCCAGCCCAAGGAAGAAAGTCTACATTATTTGGGAGATGTTTCGATCTTGGCACCAATGTGTTTCGTGGGACTTACTCAACAAACTAGGTGCAAAAAGGGAAATACACATCACCCTAGAGAAAGGGTTGTGGAGCAGCAAACTTGCTGAGTTTTCTAGGAGAGCCTTGGATGATTTTTTGTTGGAGTTTTGGAGTGTTGGGCAGGAACATTCCAGAGAGGATTTTGTTGTAGCAGTGTCACCATTTTAGGGACTGCGTGGGTTTGCAAAAAGGGAGTTTCTGGGCCACACATGGGAGCTTAGGGGAAGAGGCAATTGGGTTGGAGCTTGTTGGGGCACCCAAAGAGGAATTTTGCCAGCATTTACTCTCATTTTAGGTACATAACAGGGGTATTAATAGGTGGACTGAATTACCTAACAACTGGAGGAGTACGTTGAAAATGGGGGTAATTTCGAGGCTCTGAACTAGACCAAACCCTTTTTGGGTTTTGGTGGGTTATTTGAGAGGAGGCCGAGGTTAATCTCCCAGAATTTTCTAAGCAATAGAGGTGGTCCAAACAACAAATCTACATCAACCAGTAGTTCAATTTTCCAGAGCCAGTGTAGAGTTTGGAGCAAAATTATCTTCACATCATCCGGGCCATTTTTTTTTAACCTAGGACTTGTTTAGCTTGCCTTTGGCAAGCCCAGGTGCTTTCACTCCATATTTTGCTATACCCCCACTGAATTATAATAAAATGGCTCAACTTGGCTCAGTTTTTGGATAAATTTATGAATGCTACTTATGTGTGTGAAAGTTTTGTGTGCATGTGTTATCATGGTTGTTTATCACTGTTAATTTTCCCTTAGGAATATTATAGAGGTGTCGAAGCTCATAGTCTTCGCTTAGCTTGTGGGAGAAGCCTTATGTCTAGGACACCAGCGCACAAGAAAAATATCACATACAAGAGGCAGAGGTACATAAGCAAGGAAAGATAGTTGTAGATTACCCCTGATCCAGAAACCCTTGAGCTAGAGGTTGAGGAACCAGATACGGTGGACAATCAGAATGACAAAGTGAGTAAAGAGAAGAAATTTGCCCAAAGCCTCTTGAAGGCTATCCACAACTTGTCTAAGGGTATTGAGGAGTTGAGGCAATAGAACAACAGTAACAATAAGGGAAAGGGCGTTCAAGGAGACATCCATTTGGGTGAGGGTTTAGGTACCTCACACCATCAGGCAGCAAATCCACCCAACGTACCTCATATCTCTAGCACACCACCCAAGTCGACTATCCCTACATTTTTGGCATCAGGTGTTGGAGGGCCGCAAGGTTAGGAGGACATGCCCATGGGGGACGATTTTGCGGAGTACCAGTCCTACGGGGCTGATTTCAGAGAGGTCATTAGCTTCAAAGACTTCTGCCAACTAAAGGGAAACAATAGGAGCAAGGGGCAGAATGGAGGAGGCTACACGCATGGCACTAATTTGCAGCACACGGTGGAAAGGTTATTCCTTCCGACCTTTGATGGCTCACCTAAGAGCTCAACTAGGGCATGGGTTGAGAAGCTGGATGTCTATTTCTAGCTTAACCAGATGATAGAGGTGGAGGCAATCAAGATTGCTATTGATGTAAAGATGATTTGAGGTTGTCATTGATGTCAACCCAAGCAACACTAGGGGCTACCCTGATGTTGCAAGGGAATTTTGACTTGACAACTTACTCTATTTTGAGTCAAGGATCTTCTAGATGGACTCTACCCGTCAAGATGTTTCCGTTGATATATGGCACGCCAAGTAATTCTTCACGGTTTGAGAGATATTCATGTTTGAAGTTAGTAACCCCAGTTAGTGGGCTAAAACCCTATGGGGTTGTGGCATGGCACTCATAATTGGTTTTGATCATTGAATAGTCAATAATTAATAATTTTTTAAGCTCCTAAAAGCCCTCCAACATTCTATATAGAAGCCCCTCTCAATTCTATAAAAAGAAATCTCATATATCCTCCAAAAGGTGTGATTATGGCATTTTCACAATAACTTCATTTCTGCGAAGTCTTAGATTCTGAAATTAAAACCCATTTGATTCGCAATCCTGATGAGTGTCGTGACAGAAATTTAGATCTTGGTTCGCTATATTTTCGGAGATATAATCTGTGGAAGTTAGGGTTTTTGTAGGTTCCCGAATTTCATCTCAAGGAAGTGACCGTGGGAAAATCATCATAACTCTCTCTTTGAGAAGAGGATTGGAATTCTGTAAGAAGTGGCGGATAGTGCACAGATTGTAGTTTTTTGTGTCTGAATTTCAGAGCCAAAGGAGGAAACAATCACATGTGGCACGTCATACAAGTTCGTTCTACTGAACTAGTCCATAATTAGGTCACTGTGAGAGACTGGGCATAACTTTGTCTTGAAGAGTCCAAATCGGGTCACACCTATGGCATTGGAAAGAAGACTCAGAGGGCTACTACAAGACAGAAGATCACATATTGGAGATCTGAAATCACAGAGATACATCAGATTAAATATAGTGCTCCTAGAAGGCAAGAATAAACTAGATCAAGTGCTGTCAAGGGGTGCAAAGGACCGGACTTTCTAGGGCAGCAAAGAGCAAGGTGCAACAAAATGATGTAGCGGAGGTAAGCTACAAGTAAGTATCTTCTGTATATTGCATGTTCATCTCTTAATTGCATTGGGTTCTTTGTATTCTAATTTGTTGTTTTTATTTAGCACTGTCAAATGCTTTGTAGGATGAGGTAAATTTTGCTATTATCATGTCATGGGTATTTCCTTGAAGACTTTTTGCAGGTATTATATATTCATCAAGAGAAGACTCAATGCATAATATAATTTTTTGAAGAGTGAGAAAGGGTAGCATGACAAGAGCAACAATCAAGGTGCAGAACAGTAGCAAGAAGTTCACCACATGAAGTCTTCAAGTGGGAAGCATTGCATATAGACATTGTAAAAGTATCATCGTATAGAGTCATTGTAAAAGTTGTACAAGTGTCTATCTGCCAAGAGTTGAAGAGGCAGTGTTGGGAGGTCTAGGATCATCATTAGGTGGTTGTGTTATAGTTGGGGTTATGGTCTAGTGTGTCTTCTTCTTCTACATCATTCTATATCATTGTAAAGTGGGCCATTTTCCTTGGTACGGGAGTCCATTCTCCTTTTATTCTTCTATAGGGTGGTAGGGTGGTGCTAGGCTGGTGCATGAAGTCACCTACAGGTTCAAGCCTGTGAAAACATCAGGGTGGTAGGGTGGTGCTAGGGTGAGTTGTAGCTCATTGTTGGGGCATTCGTTCAGTTGACTACTAAAGAATCTCGGGTGTTGGAGCGTCCATCCAGTGGGAGTTGGAGAAGAATGATTTTCTAGAATTCTAGGAAGTTGTTGCTTTCATTTTAGTTGGGGCTGAAGATTAAGGAATTTATTAGAAAAATGTTCGGTGGTTTTTGACCCAAAGGGGGTTTTCCACCTAAAATCTTTGTGCCTCATGTGTTCTTTTATTTACTGTTATTACTGCATAAATGTTAATAATAATTGAAGATTAACTAATGCTCTAAAAAGATTTAAAAGTGCTAATTGTAAGAAATACTAATTCACCCCCCCCTCAGTATTTTCCTATAGATTGCCACTCTACACTTGGAGGGAGAGGCCCATGACTGGTGGTTCCATGGGTTGGCCACTATGGGCATGTAGGAGTTACAACCTATGAGGATTTCACACAAAGGGTGTTGGATCGCTTTGAGCGAAGAGACATGAAGGAGCACTTTCAAGAGTTGACATGGCTTAAGCAGACCGGTAGTGCTAAGACTTATATCTCTGAGTTCATGAGGATATCCATGATAGCTCCGGATTTGTTGGAGGTCAGGAGGGTCTTTTTGTTTTTGGAGGCGTTAACAGAGCCCAACACTTTGCAGGATGTAGTGGGTAGAGCCCGAGACTTACAAGATGCTCTTCCTAGGACCAAAGCACAGGCACCCACCAAACCGGTATTCCAGCAGCGGGGAAGAGACATTAGACCCCCACCACAGTGAGATATTCAGGGGTGTGGGCAGTTGGATGATGAGGCCAGGAGGGAACTTCGTAGGAGGAAGTTATGCTTCACTTGCCAGGAGCCATGGGCATCAGTGTACCAAGGGCAAGGCACACTTCATAGAGGTATTTTCTGATAGTGAGCTAAAGGATGATGCAGAGCAGGAGATGGGCATTAGTGATGATGAGCCACAGGGGACAGGAGGAGGAGGTGGAGGACCACCACCCATACTAGGAGTCCCCTTCTTGCCTGCAGCAGTGGTCATCGCTTCACTTCGGGGAGTGTCAAAGTACCTTACTCTAAGGATCAGGGGCAACATGTTTCGGTGCTGGTAGACAGTGGGGCCACCCACAACTTCGTAGATGCCCAGATGGTGGAGAGGAGGGGCATATGCACTGAGTCTTTTGAGGGATTCTCGGTCTTAGTGCCGGGAGACTGGACCATGTAGTGTACTAGATATGTTCCCGGGATGACAGTGGTGATGGGAACTATTCTATATGATGGATCACTTCTTTGTGGTTGATGTTCCAGACACCAACGTGGTGCTTGGTGTGCAGTGGATGTACTCCCTTGGGCGTTTTACCATTGACTGGCAGAAGTTGGAGATGGAGTTCGCGGGGCCCGTCGGGAAGATGGTTTTGTCGAGGGGCATGCACTCATACCCCCCACAAATAATGTCAGCGCATAGGATGGAGGCAGACTTGAGACATGGGGATATAGAATGGGCCATGGAGTTGAGGATATCTGATGCAGGAGGCAAGCCTCAAACACCACACCTGGACATCCAGACCATTCTAGACAGGTACCCAACAGTATTTGGAGACATTCCGCCAGGATGACCACCTGATAGGGGGTTTGAGCACACTATTGAGCTAGAGCCAAGAGTGAAGGTAGTTATCACGACCCCATACAGACATCCCAAGGCTTACCGGGATGAGATCAAGCAGGCTATTCATGAGTTGTTGGCATTGGGGCACATCAGGCCCAACTCTAGTCCCTTTGCTTCATCAGTTGTTCTGGTGAAGAAGAAGGATGGCACGCTGAGGATGTGCATTGACTATATGGCCCTTAACAAGAAGACACTGAAGAATTGATACCCCATTCCCTACATAGATGAGCTTATGGATGAGCTAAGTACTTCTCCAAGATAGATCTGTGTTCGGCGTACCATCAGATTCGGGTGAGGGATGAGGACATCCCCAAGACAACGTTCAGGGGTTACTACGGACATTACGAGTTCTTGGTTATGCCCTTTGGCCTGACCAACTCACCTGGTACCTTTTAGTCTTGCATGAACCACGTGCTCCACAAGCAACTATGCAGATTTGTATTGTTGTTCTTTCATGATATATTGATCTACAACAGGACGTTGGAGGAGCACCTGCAGCATCTCGAGGAGGTGCTTCGTATCTTGGAGGTAAAATAGTTCTATGCGAAGCTGTTCAAGTGTGAGTTTGGGTTGACCAAGATGCTTTACTTGGGGCATATCATTAGAGAGGATGGAGTACGAGTGCATGAGGAAAAGATTAGAACCATTCGGAACTAGACAATTCTTCGAAATGTGACTGAGTAGAGGGGATTTGTGGGCATTTGCACATATTACAGGAAGTTCGTGAAGGGCTTCTCACAACTAGAAGCGCCCCTCACAAATCTGACCAAGAAGGGGGCATTTGCATGGACTGACAGGGCATAGGTAGCATTTGAGCACCTAAAGGAGGTGATGAGCAGTTGCCCGGTGTTGGCTCTACCTGATTTTACACAGTCGTTCACCTTGGAGTGTGATGCATCAGGGGAGGACATTGGCATTTTATTGTCACAGGGACGCCATCCTATAGCTTTCGAGAGTCTGAAGCTCCTTAGTCACGAGAGGCTGTACTCGATCTATGACAAGGAGATGCTGGCCATCATGCATGCATTGGCCAAGTTTTGATAATACTTGGTGGGTAACAGGTTCAGAGTGAAGACTGATCATAACAGTCTTCGCCACTTTCTGGGGTAGAAGGGCTTCAATGATCGACAATAGAAGTGGGTCAGTAGAATGCATACCTACGATATTGACATAGAACATGTCAAGGGAAATCATAACGTGGTGGCAGATACCTTATCCAGGAGGATTGCGACACTTTCACTCATGAGCATTTCCCATGATTGGAAGGCATACTTGTTGGTTAAGTACTCCAAGGATCAACAGGCATGTGAGATCTTGGAGGGTACCCATGGGGACAAACGTTACCGTGTGATGGAAAATGTCATTTACTACAAAGGGCGCATTTATTTGGTTCCTGGTTCCCAGTTGAGGGAGAGGTTTCTCCATGCAGCACATGATTCACCACTATTAGGGCACCAGGGGTTCTTGAAGACTTATAGGACAGTTAGGGAATGCTTCACTTGGAAGGGCCTCAAGGGTGACGTGGTGAGACATGTGTAGGAGTGTGAGGCCTGCCAGAGGAACAAGGGGGAGTTGACCTATCCTACTGGGTTACTACAACCACTTTCCATTTTGGAGGGGAAATGGGAAAGCATCTCGATGGACTTCATCACGGGACTTTCCATGGTCCAGGGTCGTGACTGCATATACGTAGTGGTGGACAGATTGACGAAGTATGCCCATTTCATTGCTATCCCCACTATGTACTCTGCTTTGCAAGTTGCAAAGATGTTCTTTAGAGAGATTTTCTAGTTGCATGGTCTTCCCATGACCATAGTCAGTGATAGGGATATTTGCTTCATGGGGGCATTTTGGTAGGAGCTCTTTAGAATGGTGGGTACTGAGCTCACTCCCAGTACCAGCTACCACCCCTAGACAAATGGACAAACTGAGATAGTCAACAAGTGGCTAGAGGGATATTTGAGGAACTACATGATAGGGCAACAACGAGCATGGATGAAGTGGTTGCACCTAGGGGAGTACTGCTACAATACTACCTATCATATGTCCATCGATATGTCCCCTTTCCATGCTTTGTATGGGTATGATGCTTTATCTTTTGTTGACATTGTTTTTGGAGACAGTAGGGCTCCAAGGGCCAAGGATTGGATTTAGAAGAGCCAAGATATCCTCAAGGCTCTCAAGGACAACCTACAGACTGCCCAAAATAAGCATAAAATAGTTGCAAATAGGCACTAGGTTGACAGGCACTTTGAGGTGGGAGACTTAGTATTTTTGTGCCTCCAACCATATAGGTAGTCCATGTTGAAGTAGAAGGGGGTTGAGAAGTTACAACCACGTTTTTATGGGCCCTACAAGGTGATTAGGTGGGTTGGAGAGGTGGCATATGAGCTGGAGCTTCTGCCTGGAAGCAAGGTGCACAAAGTCTTTCACGTTTCATGCCTCAAGAAGGTATTGGGACAACACGTGACAACAACCACAAAGCTACCCCCATTGGATGATGAGGGTCATTTGGGTTTTGAACCCGAGGCTATTTTGGAGACTAGGGAAAGAAAGTTGTAGAGCAGGACTATTAGGGAGTATTTGGTGTGATGGAGGAATCTACCATATGAGGATGCCACATGGGAGGGGGAGCACATTCTGCAGCACCCTGCATTGTAGTTATTTTGGGTCAAGCAAAATTTGGGAGGGGAGGACTGTCATGTCCCCTCTAATTAATTTCACCCAGCAGCTACACTAGTTTTGCAATTTTGGCTAAGACATGGCAATTTTGATGTTTTGGAGTACCTAACTTAGGGGAAAGGGGGTTAGGAGGACCCCACTTAATTAAATTGGCTAAGGAGGGTTCCAACATAGGAGAAAAAGGGATATCGAAGTTGTAGTGGATGGTGGGGGTCACCACAAAAGAGGAATACGCACCCCTTGAGCAAACTTGCACTTTTGGAGGGAGAATGACCAAGGAGGGTCAATGCATGGGGCCCACATGGAGGAGGGGAAGCTCAAGGATAAGTAGTGAGGGATGCATCATTTTAGGGGCTTTTGAACCTTTGCATATCGAACCTAACTAGAAAGTTTGAGTTGTTGACCCAGGTCTGCAAGTGTTGTTCAACACACAAGATTCTTGTTGATTTTGGGTAGCATCAGATTTGCTCTAGCTCCGAAATTTTGTGGCGGGGCTATAATACATAAGATCTCCAAGACCCAAAAATCGTTTGGAGAAATTCCACTCAGATTGTGAGTTATTAAAATAATTAATATTTTTAATGGGTTCCTATGTCTAAACTTAGGAGAATAAAAATATTAATGGGTATTAATAAAAATATGGGTGAGAAGCTTCTAAGTGATGAAGATCAAGTCTAATTTAATCTTAGCCGTTGATTAGGGACTTAATCTCGACCGTTGATTCATCAACAGGAAAAATATAAGAGGCTTGAGGGTTAGCTGGAGATACACTAAGTGATTAGTCAGTTCGATTTTTCTGGGGCGAGGTTTGCTGAGAAAATCAAATAGGTGATCTGAGTTGTAGTGAGGGGTAGAAGTAGTGATTTGGATCGGAAAGGAGTTTCGAGCCAAAGAGTACCGAGCAGAGAGGCAGCGAAGAGGCCTATGCAGCCCAGGAAGGGGCTCACACAATACTGACGCAGGCCAAGAGGGTCTCTTGCAGTGGCAGTGGAGGATATTCATTAGAAGTTCGAGATTTTGCTAAGGGTTGAACATCAGTCTTCCTTTAGCAAATCGATCCAGCAGAAGGGGTGACGCAGGGGATTGCGCTAGGATTTTGCAGTGTTTGCTAGAGTCAGGCCACTCAGTGGATCAATTGTGACTAGGAGAACAAGGTAAACCCTCATATGTGTTTCTTGCTGTTGAGATTTCTCTTAAAGGTTAGCCGGTGTGAGAGGGAATTTGTTGTACTCAGATTCTGCTTGCTTAATAATACAAACCCTCTATATGCTGCACCGATTTTCCCGCATTGGGTTTTTAAGGGTCTGCGTTGTCCAAAAATAATGGTGTCCCTTGTGTGTTTGTCTCACACATTTTCAGTTTATGATTTGTATGTTAGTGTAGTCTGCAGTAGTTTTTTTCATCACTGTTTATAAATTAAATAACTTGTTGAATGTAATAACAAGTAGGAGATGATAAACCAGTGATTGCAGTAGGATTTCTGATGTGTAGATTCAAAAATTTTCACATGGTACAAGAGCATTGCAGATCATAGGGCACTGAAAACATTAGCCAGGAGATCCAGTGAATTTGCTGCAGAGAAGCAACTGTCTCGAGTGACAGTGTTGTTCTAGAGGTGGAGGAGCAGTTGAAGGAGTGACGTAGAGCTAGAGAAGTGACGCAGAGGCTCACGCAGTGCTTGCATCAACATTTCGAGGAGAAACATGGCTCAAATCTACACCATGAGAATGACAAGCTTCCGCCTTTGGAGAGCCCTTTGAAGGTTCAAAAGATACAAATAGTTAAGATGGGCGAGCATTCATCCTTGGGATCAACCATCGATGAAGTGCAAGTAGGTGCTAAGACATCTAGTGTGGGTCTAAGGCTTTCAAATGAGAGCCACCAGAGGAGATTTGAGCACTTAAGGGAAGATCTTCAAGCATTGAAGAAGAATACCCAAACACTTCAAAGTGCCATTTTGCAGCAGATCAGTGAATTAGAAGGCCTTAAAGTGGTATGTGCTGAGTCAACAACCAAGATATCTAACATTGAGGAATGGCTAAAGTTCCTAACGAAGTAGCAAGGGCGACATATGTTGGAGATTCAGCACAACCATTCTTAGGGGCATATCGATGGGGCTTACAACATTATCAACCCAGCTCTATCCATTGGACAGAGAGAGAAAGATTCCTAGACAGATCTTATGGGATGACTAGGTTAGCGAGATAGAGCAACATATGTTGAGTATGGCGTCCTACCAACATAGAGGGCTTGTTCCATATACGTGTGTTTTTGCATTCGATTCTACTCTTGGATGGAGTTGGTATCTAATGGAGTGTGCTAGATTTGTGGAGATAGTCAAAGTCCAAGGTACAACTTAGCATGAGCTTTCAAACATCGAAGATATTGGAGGCCTAGGTTGGCATTGGGATCCAAGTGGGGGTCTCCAACATGTAGCAATAGTGCAAGACATCTATGGCTTTGACAAGGTGGTTGACTCAGTGATCAAGGGCACACATTCCTTCACATTTTCATCGAGAATGTGCAAACTATGGGAGATGTTCTAGCATACCATTAATGGAGGGGATTATAGGGTGGCCAACATGCCTTGGCAGTTGTTATTCAGATGGGTTGACATTAGTATGTCGCTAGAGATAACACAATATGGAGACGCTGTTCTTCCATTGATGTACTAGGCACAGGGACCACTGAGGATCAGTGCAACAATGTCACTTCTAATGAAATATGAGGAGCTATGCCACTCATATTTACTAGGGCGAATTAGGAGGGGTAATCCACATCACAACGGATTCATTGGTGGAGAGATGAGTACATTGGCGTATAAGGGATACTGGTCAGTACAATGTGGCAAAACAATAGGCAATGATACCTAGTGGTGTACAGGGCAGGGTTGCGGGGGAGCGGCTCACCCCCGCTTTGAATCGCTCTCAGAGCGCGCTTCAAGCGGGAGCGAACTGGGAGCAACTCGGGAGCACGCTCTGAGCGAGAGTGCGTTCCCGAAATTTGCTCCCACATTTTTTCACAATTTTTTGTCACAAAGATGTTCCAAACACAATTTTTTTCAAAGAAACAAGATTTTTTGAGTAGGGCAGCCTAATATTCAAGCTTATGGCCCTAATATTGATATGTAATTCATGGTAATGTTAAAGTAAATCTGACATTCTCCTTTATCTTTGATTTTCATCCTTTTACTTAAATTTTTAACATTACCATGAAATGATTCAGGATGATTGAGAGTGGTTCCAACCTCATTGGGCTTCATACAGAGAAAGTAGAATTTTAGATCTCACTCAAAATCCAACAGACTTATCAATTTTTTCAGGATTGGGGGGATTGCAATGTTTCCATTGCTTTTTTTCATAAACTTGGGTATGGGACTTGTATTTAATAAAGAGCACCAAGCCCTCTATGTACCTTGATGTTAGTGACATTGGTTGTAAAACTCCTCTACCATGACCCTACTAAAAAAGTATTCATCACTTAAACAAAATCTTGACTTGACATGCTATATTTTTTCTATCTTATGTTAATTGCTTAGAGGGTGATATTAATGACAAAGATCCCAAGATAGGCAATGATTTTGATGATATGTAGCAATTTGTTGTAGCATGAACTTTTTGGATGCTAGAGGTCATCTAGAGCCTATTTGTTGATGTATTTTCGGTTCAGAGATGAATTGCACTAGATGCTATTTTGGCTATGTGCACCCTTACATGCTATATAAATGAGAACTTGTAACTTGTGGATGTGGCTTATGAAGATTATAACTTCTAGATGATTGATTTTGATGATATGTAGCAATTTGTTGTAGCATGAACTTTTTGGATGCTAGAGGCCATCTAGAGCCTATTTGTTGATGTATTTTCGATTCAGAGATGAATTGCACTAGATGCTATTTTGGCTATGTGCACCCTTACATGCTATATAAATGAGAACTTGTAACTTGTGGATGTGGCTTATGAAGATTATAACTTCTAGATGATTGATGTTATATGGTTTAATCCATGTTTTTATGCTTTTTATATCTAATTCATCATTTCTACATGCTTTTGTTGACATATATGCATCAAAATATATAAAAAAATATATTATATATAAAATTCGCTCCCAATTCGCTCTCGACTCGGGAGCTTTTGAAAATGTCGCTCCCCGCTCCCGCTCCCAACTAACTTTGGTACAGGGATATGCCATGTTGATTTTCCATGGCACCATGAGAATTTGGGTTAGGTCTTAAAATCTCTAACACAAACCTACTTAATTGTCTCAACCATCCTACTTTGCACCACGGAAAATTACACATTAGTGAATCAATTAGCGCACATGACAATTTTTAAAATTTTCAACCCTTCTTCATTATATTAACAAACTGTAATAAAACTGTTTTGGGCCCATACCAAAGATCATCGCCCTCATACAATCATTGATACAAGTACATACAACTAGGGCTTGGTGTTTTTCATGTTGACCACCAATCTAAAATGAACAAGAAATCCTTAACCTGCTTGTTGATGTGGTCCCCCACAAACCTTTCAGTTCATCTATCTTGAACACATTTGCTAGTCCATTTGCTCCCAATCTACAACTTTTCCTTTATCAATGGTCCTTCTCCTTTAGGTCACTGAACGTGACTCACTAATCTGCCCTCTAGCTAATAATTTGTCCATCAATGACTCAACACATAGGGTCTTTTGTTGAGTTGTTCACAACTCTGTTTTTGAACAACTCTAGAATGCCCATTGCTACTCCTCAGCTTCTTTCGGACTTCTTCCCTCTATTGCCTTCCTGTGCTTCTCCAATGAAGAAAAACTTTGGGCCAAAGGGCTACCCATTATGACTTTCAAGTGTCCTTCTCCAATAGTCAACTTAGGGCTGTCAATCTATCTCTCTTGTCTTATCACACCTTGAGCTCAATAAATCTGCCACTCCTAGCAGATTTAAAGTCCATCTCAAATATCCACTTAGGGCTCATTTGTAGTAGTCTCCTAAAAACCCTCTTTCTAATACTTGGACTGTTGAAATTTCTAAGTCTAGCCCGTTAGAAATTCTTCCTGCACTATCTGGTTTATTTCACCTACTTGTTTAATTTCTTAACAAGTTATTTAACCATATAAATACTGAAAATAAACACAAATGCAGTCTCAACCATCTATAGATCATCAACTGAAAGAATAGACAAACACACAAGGGACACCGTTATTTTACGACAATCGTCCTTGGAAAAACCCAACTTGGGAAAACCGGTGTAGCAGTTTTGAGGGTTTTATTATTAAGCAACTTTCTTGAGTACAAATGGGTGCCAAACTAACTCACCCAATAGAGAAATCTGGCAGTAGTACCACTTTTCGGAAGTAGATATTCGGCAAGTCTGCTCCGCGAAAAACTCGCCAACGACTCTCTGAGGCTCTGCGTCAACTCTCTTGGCCTCTGCGTCAGCCTCCTGATGCTCTACATAGGCTCTTTGGTCCATTACGTCACTCACGCAGGCCCTGGTAGCCTCTGCGCAATCCCTCTGGCCCTCTGCGTGGTTCCTGCTAGCTTTGCATAACCTCCTCTGCCTCTGCACTGGTCCTTCGACACTATCTCTGCCTCTCTGCTATGCCCTCATTGCCCCTCGCTACAACTCTGATCACTTGTTCGATTTCTCTTAACAAACTCCGCTCCAGAAAATCGAACTGACTGATCAACTTGGTGTATCTCCAACTGACCCTCAAGCCTCCTCTTATACTTTTCCTATTAAGTCTTCAATGACCGAGATTAAATCTCTAATCAAAAACTAAGATTAGATTTGGCTTGATCCATGTCATTTAGAACCTTCTCACCCAATTTTATATTAATACCCATTAATATTTTTATTTTCCTAATTTTAGAGTTACGAACCCATTAAAAATATTAATTATTTTAATATCTCTCTAACCGGGTGGAATTTCCCCAAACCATTTTTAGGTCTTGAAGATCTCATGTGCTTTAACCTCTCCGCCAATTTTCATGGCTAGAGCACATCTCAACACTCCCTCTTAGTAAGTAATGTGCTCTAATAATGCTCCACCGCTGAACATCACCCTGATCACCCGGCATTGGTACCTGTGCTGATGCTTGGCCTCCTGCCCAACATCCTCTGCACTGTTGCCTCCTGTACTGCTTCCCACGGCTCTGTTACTACCATTGCTACATCTGTACTACAACTCCCTCTGCATCCGTGTTGTTGTTGGTCCTTCCTCCGAACATTGCATTTGCATTGCAGCTCTCTCTCATCATGCTGCATGGTGCTGCCCATAGCACTACCATTGCTACTGCTGCACTGCAAACCAATTACTGATAAGTAAGTAAATGATCTACCCAACTATTGACATCCTTGTCAGGCTAGAATCCCTCCTGATGTTGAAGCTCCCTTTGCTGCCTCTGTGCCACTGCAACAACTTTGTGCCTCTCGCACTGCTGCAAACACCTCTGTGCCTTTCCGCACTGCTGCAACCTTGTTTGTGCCTCTCACACCACTGCAACCCTCACTACGCTGCTACAGATCCCTGCACTTTAGCACTGTTCTGCCACTCCATTCGCATCTTGCTTCTACCAACATCTGTCATCCTGCTATTGTTTCTCGAGGCTCCCGTAGCCGTATATGATCCAAGAGTTTGGGTACCTCAAGGATCCTGCCCCATTTCTTCTGTATTCCTCTTAACTACAACTCGATGTCTCCCCAACTCTTCTCTAGAGGTGCCAAGGACTCATGGCATAATCGTCATCATTCTCTACTACCTTCTCCGCCTTAGCTGACGCTGCCTTGGAGTCATAAGCTTCTCCCTTATTCTTCTTCCTGGGACACTAGGTTGCATAATGACCTAGCTCCCCACAATGGAAGCACTTTATCTTGCAGGTGTCCTTCTTCCTCTTCCTTGGTTGTCCCGTAGATGCTAGAGCCACATCTCCTTCCTCCTTTTTCTTGATTCGACCACCTTTGCTTCTACTTCTCGTCTTGGTCAACTGTCTAATCTCTTCTTAGTGAAGAGCCGCGTACATCTCTTCCCAACTTGGAAGATTCGCTCTGCCCAAAATTCTTTGGATGAATGTCTCCCACTCCTCGGAGACTGCGTTCAAGGCGGTCCTCACCATGAACTCCTGATCTAGCATGGCCACTATGGAAGTAAGTTGGTCCCGAATCTCCTACAACCTGCTGAGGAATAGATCTATCTACTCCCCCTTCTGCATCTGATATGACCGCAGCTGATTCTCCAGTAGCATCCTCCTCTGCATGTAAGTGCCTTGATACAATGTCATCAAGGTATCCCACATCTCCTTTGTCATATTCTTCTCAATATGCTGAACTACATGATCCTTGACCCCATCAAGGATTATGCACTTTGCCTTGGCCATTGCATCCTCATACCTTTTGTTATCAGCTGGGTCGATTGGGATAGCCACGGTTCTCAAGGCGAAGACCTTGATGCGATGTCTATCCAGAACAGACAGGATCCTAGCCTTCTAGATGATAAAGTTGGACGCTTTGTCCAACCTGTCTTGATCCCTTAGTCCGTTCATTACCATCTCTGCTCTTCTCTTCGACTCCCTCTGAGTCTCTACTTCCTTCCTGGAAGTTCTCTCTTCGACTCCTTCTGAGCCTCAATTTTCCTCCTGGAAATCCTCTCCTCGACTCCTTCTGAGTCTCGATTTTCCTTTGGAAATCCTCCTGCCAACTGTCGAACTGCTCCTCTCTGATCCCTTGCAACACTGATTTGGATTCCTTGGCTAGAAATCCGCCTAGGTAGCGACTCCCTCTGCCTTGGTTCTGTCCCGCTAGGCACTGTTCTACTTTGATAGCAACAACACTTCACCAGCGTCACAATCCACAATCTGTCCATAGCTCCTAGGCCCTAGCAGTTGAAGAAACTGAGCCACTTAGCTTTGCGCAATCTTGACAAGGCTGAATTGCTCCTCTAGCCAACTGCGTCACTCCTACCTGGCTGAGCAGGATGACGTGGCTCTTTGTGAGCCTCTTCTGCCTCTCATTGCTTTTGTGCTGGCCCTCTCTCTGGCTCGAACTGATGACACAGGCCCTTTGCGTCACTCCTCTGTTGCTTTATGCTTAGGAACAATTTCTGTCTCCCGAGACAACTATTTCTGCTGCAAATTTTCTGATTTAGTTGGTGCCTTCAACTCTCCTGTGATCTGCAACCCTCTCATACCATGTTGAAATTTCTAAGTCTAACCGATTAGAAATTCTTCATGCACTATCTGGTTTATTTCACCTATTTGTTAATTTCTTAACAAGTTATTTAACCATATAAACACTGAAAATAAACACAAATGCAGTCTCAACCATCTACAGATCATCAACTGAAAGAATAGACAAACACACAAGGGATATTGTTATTTTTGGACAGATAAGAACGACTGAAAGATTCAACTCACACAACAACACACATAAGATGGATCAATAGCGATATGCCACATCACAAGTTGCAGATCAGGCTGAGGCATCCTTAGACTCTGAACCAGATGATGTCTATGTAGCTCCTGATGATGATCCTGTGTCTAGTAGTGGTGATGAACTTGATGATTGATCATGTGTACACTATAGACTTGTAGTAGGCCAATGGCCTCATAGCTTGCAGCATTGTTTTTGGACTTTATAAGCCATCTAGAGCCTCATTGCTTATGTATTTTACTATTTTGTCGACGATGTGTATTGCACTCAATGCCATTTTGATATATTCACCTTTACATGGGATATAAATGAGCAAACTTTGCATATCTTGTCTCTATTGGCTTGGAATCATGGTTTTAAATCTTAAAAATAGTTTTGTTTCATTAAAAATTAATTATTTAATGTATTTTTCTAAAACCGGTTTGTTTAGACCTAACCAGCCCCGGTTCGACTGGTTCCGGTCGGTGAACCGGTTCATTAGGTGGACCGGTCTAGTCACCGGTTAAGGTTTTAGAAACATTGACCTACCTGCACCTTGTCAATGGGTAGACCTAAAGATAGATGCACCACTATCTCCAAAAGAGCCTCCCTCATATAACCAGAAACTCCATTCCCCCACCGGTCCATTCGTCACCTGCAAAATTGTCCTATCAAGTCCCAATGCCTCCTGATGACCAATATCTACAAATAGTACCTCCCTGCTGGCAGCCTGCACATCTGTATGCCCCTCATCAATGGCTGGCCCTAGGGACTACTACTCATCCTCGTCCATTCTAGGCTCAATATGAGCCACTAGATGACTCTCCAAAAATGGCCCATCAAGCATACTGTGCTCCACTGTGTGCTGAACATGCTGACTCATCAAACATGGATGTATATCTGGGCTGCTGTCAACATCTCTACAGGTCTGCTCAAGCTCCTCTATGTGCTCAGCATGCTGGATTTCTACTGATAGCTCACCTCCCTGGTCTCCTTGTATGGGAATAATCTACCGCCCATGAAACCTATCAACCAGATAGTTATGCATATCATGGCTACTTCCATCATCCCCACATGCCTGCTGATGCTCTTCAGAAGAATCTTCATCTGGAAGGTCAGAAGAGTTGAGATTCAACCACATAAAACTTACAGAGATGTCTCCATAGGCTGTAGAGAATAGACATACCAGACCACAGAGAATAGCCACACTAGACCGCAGAGCATATGCCTTCCCTAGGCCACAAAGAATAGCCTCCCTAGGCCGCAGAAAATAACCATAACAAACCGCAGAGATATGCCTTCCTAGGCTGAGTTTATTGTCTCAAATGGGAGGATAGATGACTATTGATAGTTATTTCTCCATGCGAAGGGTTGTGTCCCATGGGGCAGGCCAACTTGAAAATTTATGAGGCCGACTTGAACTTTGGAGGGAAAACTCAGATTCAAATAATATTTAAATATATTTAACAAATGCCTTAGTGATTACCTGCCCAAATAAATTTGTGCCATTAAATAATAATAAGAGGAGAGTCAAATAATAATTTCCTTAACCCAAATTAAATTCTCTTCGGGACAAGATGGTTTCTCATGGGAAATTCATCCCATAGCTGCCCGAAATTTCAACACGAATTTCGGTCATTAGTTGCTAGCAGTTAGGAGAATTAGGTAGCACAACTACCAAATGAATGAAATAAAAGGGAAACCATGATTGTATTAACTGACTCCATTTCAATAAAGTTTATATTCCACATATTTCTCCTATATTGTGTTTAATTTTAACCAATTTGTCTTCCATATCTGAGCATATGGCATTCTACTAAGTGCAGGATGGAAATATATTGGACACCAATATCCTAATGCTTTGAAATATCATCAAATTGAATTTCAGATTTATATATATATACCTGTAGCTTCTCTCCCCTCTCTTGAAGCCTGTTCACTGCGAGCCCTGCCACCCCAGAAACATCCTGAAAGCAGCTTACCATTTGTCAGTAAAATACCTACCCAAAGAGCATTGATAAAAGGAGTTTTTGAGATAACATAAAAGACCTTACCAGTGCTTTTTTATGGCCATATGCAGCCTTAATTTCCTCCGGAGTTCGCTTTCTGGGCCTCTGTTCCTCTGTCTTTTCATCTAGTAGTTTTTGCCTATCACTTGCCTTGTCTTTTGCACAAAATATGTGAAACAATGTGAGACCAGTTTCACATTGAAAAATCTATTATAAAAATATGAATGATCACAAGGAACCAAGACTGTAATCCCAGTACCTTTTGAGCTACCTTTCCCTGTATAGACAAATCCTATACTACTAGTGGGAGTAGATGATGATGGAGTGGAAGCTGAAGAATCTTCTTCAATTTCAATATCATCTGCAATATCCACTAGAAATAAAAGTTATGAGAAATATAAAAAGGTGGCTCTTACTGGTAATACACGCTCTTGCTGTATCTATACAAGGTACAATGTGTACCAATATCCAGAATTTCAGTTTCAATGTCTATCTCTGATGCAGTTTGTTCAGGAAATGGACACCAAGCAAAAACACTTGAAAGGTCTGAAGTTGTATTTGGTGTTGGAGGTCTCTCTGCAGTGCTGGCTGTATGTCTTAGTACACCCCCTTTGATTTCCTTGATAACGCCACCAAGGAAACCCTGAATTTGCTTCTGTTCCAGTCAAGCAATGTAAGAAACTGATGGTTAGAACATAAATATTTAGATGATTACAACTTATAAATCACGCTGTAGCCTGAAGATTTAGTGGAAGGAAATTAGAACCTTTTTTGGTATTTGGTGGAAACTAGCCTTGACTGCAGCCTCTGCAGCTGCTGCCAGCTCCTTGTCATGTAAAGATGGCAAAGAGTCCGGAATCCTAAAGCAATTCACGATAACATATTTATTCTAAATTTTATATATCAGAGAAGTTTCGTAAAATGATTTTGAAAGGAAAAATAATACCTGAGATTATTTTCATTTGCTAGGAGAGAGACATAAGCCATTTCCTTATTATGAATCTGTTAATGTATACATAAAGAAAACCACGTTAACATATAGAAGAGTTCATGTATCTACCTATTGATTTCCAAATAATATGAACATGAGTTCAATAAAAACATAATGCGGCAGACATTATAATATTAAATGGGTAATTAGTCTGTGTGGGTAATACCCAGGAACAGACATTAAAAAGACACAGAAAGAGAACAGGAGAAGAACACACAAATACCTAGTGAGGCAAACCTATGGACATAATCAACGTAAGTATGACTGGTTGAAATAGATAATTTTTTTTTTTCCAAAATGTACACAGGATTATTCCCATAACAACTATATAAGGAACTAATAGACAGTTTGGCGCTTTTCTTCATCATCTGCTTGTGGAGACTTCTTCTCCCCCACACCTTCGCCAACTTCTAGTTCTAGTTCCTCTTGGCATGTTATTCATCTAAGTCACCTGAGACGGGGACAAGGAACACACAAGGCATGAAAATTCGAGTGTCCAACACAAGCACATTGACCCCCTCGGAACAGGACATGTAGGACACATTATATATGTTGATTTTGCATAGCATGGGATGTAATCTAGCTCCGAAATTTTGTGGAGGGGCTAGAATTCATGAGATCTCCTAGACCCAGAAATTGTTTGGAGAAATTCCACCCGAATGAGGAGTTATTAAAATAATTAATATTTTTAATGGGGTTCCTAAATCTAAACTTAGGAAAATAAAAATATTAATGGGTATTAATAAACATATGGGTGAGAAGCTTCTGAGAAATGAGGATGAAGTTTGTCTTAATCTTAGCCGTTGATTAGGGACTTAATCTCGGCCGTTGATTCATCAACCAGATAAGATAAGATAAGATAATTTTATTAATGTCCAACGAATGAGCACAAAGTAGGTCAAAGGGACTGTCGGTTACAAAAGGGGGGTCGTGCCCAGCAGGAGAACCAAATAGTTTCCTTATAAAGACAAATACTGAAAAAAAGATAGAAAATAAAAACGAGGCGGGTCGGGGAGAGCGTATGGAGTTCCAAACCCGGCCTCGCCGACTGATCTCTAGACTGCGTCACAGGATCACTGGTGAAGAAGACCCTGGGGACGCGAATGTGGGAGTCCGATTCTCCTAACATCCGAGTTTGAGAGAGGAGAACTGTGTGTAGTTCAGTAAGGTTTGCTGTCTTGAAATAGTGGTCACTGGTTGCCTCCCATTGTGCTGTCTCCGTGATCTAATGATCCTGGACTGCCTCGCGGGGAGATGTCTGGTGCGGTTCTGTTGCTGGGTCCTCGTATGCAAGGGGCTTCTCCTTTTAACTGAACGAGGGTTTGCCGATATATGTGAGCTTGCCTGATCGGTATCTTCGCTAGTTGATCTCTTAACTCCTCGAGCTGAGGGAAGTGTACTGAAGAAAGAGGTGATCTGATGAGTAGTGTTGGGTCAGCCGGGAGGCTGAAGGATATGCTCTTGATGCTTAAGAGTCTCCTGGATGTAAAGTGCGACACATCTCTGGTCCGTGTAGTTGAAGAAGCTGGAAAGAGTATTTGGTCCTCTGAATAGATAGTGAAAGCGACCTCTGATCTCATAATATATCGGACACCCGAAAATGAAGTGCCATTCGTTTTCCACCTCCTGTGTATGGCATAGCCGGCAAATCCTGTCAACTCTCTCTATCTGGTGGTCTGTTTCTACCTGAAGCCTGTGTGATCCAACTCTGAACTGTCCGAGGGGAGTCCGGAGAGCATGCATCCAATGTCGAAGTGTATACTGGGGGCGAACTATAAGCCCGTTTCTGATAATCAAAAAGTGCTCTGCATAGAAAGCCATTTTCGGACGTAGCTCCCCCGGGGGGTTAATCCACGTGACCTGGATAAACTGTCTGTAGATGTCTTCCTTGATGATCTTATTGAGTTCCTGCTTGGGGGGGAGTCCTCTGGGGGCGTTCAAGGAGTACTGAAAGGGGGGGAGGTGGTCTATGTGGAGTCCTACTGCCTTGAGGAACTTT